>OU343224.1:87456802-87659954 GCA_910596185.1 Chrysanthemum makinoi
TCAACTTTGCCTCCAGTATTCAAGACATCATCATCAGTGGGACCTTGCTTATCAATGATGGGTGAGACAGAACTAGCTTTCCACTTTTCAAACAAATAGAACTCTTGAGGATAATCAGCTTCCTTAGAAATTGCTTCATCGAATCCTTTTGAGTACACGCATCAACATTAGTGGAAGTTCTCGCAATGATAGGCTCATAATTCATAGATTTGGTTAGCATATCAATGTTAAACATCCAGTCTGGTCCTTTGGTCTCAACACAAAGAGTCTTTTCACTAAATTGAACATGTAAGTTATCTTCAACAATTTTAGTCCTCCTATTGTATACTCTAAAGGCTTTACTATTAGAAGAATAGCCTAAAAAGTATCCATCATCAGCTTTTTCTTGAAACTTGCCTAGGTAGTCTATGGTATTCAAGATAGTAAAAGGACACCCAAAAGGTTTTAGGAATGCAATCATTGGCTTCCTATCATGTAACAGCTCATAGGGGTCTTGTTATGAGGCTTCACTACCTTACTTCTATTATGCACATAACATGCAATGCCTACCCCAAAAGGTAGTTGGTAACTTAGACTCGACGCATAGTCCTAGCAGCCTCAATTAGTGTTCTGTCTTTCCTTTCAGCTACACCATTTTGTTGTGGTGTTCTAGCAACACTAAACTGTCTTTCTATACCTTTATCTACACAAAACTGATTCATCACGGCATTCTTAAACTTCGGTTCCATTATCACATCGATTATCTTTACTTTATGATTTACTAGATTTTCTATCTTAGTAATGAAACTCTTGAGAATTTCACTAGTTTCACTCTTAGCAACCAAAAAGTAAACCCAAGAAAATCTACTATAATCATCAGTGATAACTAGGCAATACTGCTTATGGTTCAAACTCTTGACAAAGGTAGGTCCAAATAAATCCATATGAAGCATAAGCGATTGGTTGTGTAATGGTGTTGACAGTTTTGGTCTTACAAAAGCTCTATGTTGTTTTCCTTTTGACAAGCCACACACAGTTCCTTACACTCAAAAACCTTAGAAGGTAACCCTCTCACTAAGTTGCCTTTTACCGGTTTATTGATTGTTTTGTAATTGAGGTGACCTAATCTTCTATGCCATAACTTAGACTCATCCACAGATGCTTTAGCAAACAAACAAGTTAAGGACCTATTAGGAATTACATCTTTAAGATCAAAACAATATATATTTTCCTTCCTAGGTACCCTAAGTTGTATAAACTTCTCATCGGCATCTTAAACTCAGGAGACAACACCACACACTCAGTTTCACCAAAAAGTACCCAGTTTTGCTTATCACACATTTGAGAAACACTGAAGAGATTGTACTTAAGTCACAGTACCAAATAGACTTTTTCAAAGTCTAAATTCCTGTTCGATTGTGCCTCTTCCAAGTATCTTTCCTCCCTTTGGATCATTGCCAAATGCCACATATCCTCCATCAAAAGATTTAAAATCTTCTAGGTTGCTCCCATCCCAAGTCATGTGCCCCGAGCAACCACTATCAAAAACTCCTTTGTCTTTTAGCTCATCTTGTAGATTGCCCCGCACATGAAATTAAACAAGTTAGTTCCTTTTGTGGACCCAAGCCAATACTGACTTGGGTGCATGCCGTGCATCAATATAATCAAATTTGTTTAGGTCCATTGATGCACAGTTGACATGATGTAAAACCTTGGTCTTAGGTTTCCGTTGCCAACTAGCTGAGGCTTTTACAGGATATAAATGATTTCCAACCACTGTATCAGTTATCACCTTTGGAATTTTTAAAACTTCTTTGTTATCTATGGTGATTTTTGGTTTAGTAGTGGTTTGATTTTGCTTAGCCGTGTGTAGGATATTGGATTTCACATACACATCATAACATTAACACTTTAGGCGTATAGATGATTTAAGAGAGAGAAAGTGGGATATTCTAGAAAGAGAAACTCATGTAAGGTTAGATTAATAAAGAACATCCAACCCTCTACCTTGCAAGGTAGAGGGTATTTATAGGTTACAAAAATAAATGACCTCCTGACGGCCTGTGGATCAGGTATACAATGGATAAAGACCCGTCCTTCCTCCACAGTGTTGCACTAAACTAAATAACTAACTAAATGACTAGTAAATAACGTAATGTCTACGAGCTAACTTATGCTAGATAATATTTGGGTTGACCGATACTTCACTAAGGAATTTTCTAATTCCTAACAATCTCCCCCTAAGGGAGGTCACCCCATGTTTTACATTTAGATTCCTAGCATTCTAATTTAATCTTCAGTCATGAGCTCGCAGACTTTACTTCTTCAAAGTACTCAAATTATATGATTCTGTGATGATTCCATCATCGTACAACTAAGAAGTATGTTTCGTGGAGGTTATGATCTGATCCACCATGATGACCCTTTTGAGCATAACTAGAGATCATCAGCAACTATAAATCTCAGTATCACCCATTGTTGTGTTGACAACATATGATGTTGTGATATTTGGACCAACATGCTCACATTCTGGATCATGATTTCTTCTTATCAGAGTAGCGGAAGCTTTAGATGATTCATGATATTTGCAGCAGCGTAGCAGAAGCATGGAGTGATAATATCATAGTCATTGATGCACCAATCATGATTTCTTTCGATATGAATGTGTTGTGTGAGCATGCGGCTATGGATAGACCACTCCATTCTGATCACGCAAGCGTCGGGGTTTACCGCATAAGACAGTTAGCAATAAAGCGCACGAAAGTGTCTTTGATCACTTTCGATGAATTGAGGTACACGGCCCACGGTTCCTCGTTGATCGATACAAGTATTGCCGTGATCGAGGTATAATTCGAAGAATTTCCTTGACAGGGTTTCGTAGCTGCTCTAGCTGTTCTCAAACCGGAACGTCTCAAAGAAGACAACACGGAGTGAGTGAACCAGAGAATTTAAGTCCACTGATTGATGAAAAGAGATTTGAAAAACAATCGTGTATTGCATAATAGAAATTGTTTTTGCAATATAACGAAGGTTTTATTGAAAATCAATTATCAATCATAAAACACCTTTTGATTTGAAAAATTAGTACACGGTCGACATGCTAATGAAAAGAGTTTTAAAGAACAAAGACCGGTTTTTCAAAGGTATCCGTCAATCCATAACCTGAACCAGGATTGATTCAAAAGATTGAATCGCCCCATTGTTTCTGTTCAGTTGTCACATGGTTGATCTGAATAATAGATCTCACATGCCACCTACCGGGAGCTTGTTAGATGTTGGCTCCAGAAGGCTTTCCATCTTCATAGTGAATATGTAAACACATCACTCAGATGTTCTGGCAATACCACAAGGATAATGCGTAGGACTCAGGATATAATTTCTCTTTCCACATTGTGTGAAACAGAGAGTCTTTATTGAAATTGTCATAATGAGATTTATTGATGATCTCGTGGCTCTAGACTCAATTTGTGCATTTTTGGATCCTATATCGGAGACTAGGGAGAGGGTCTCCTTCTTCAATATCAACAATCTCTAAGAGAAAGTTGATAGATAATGTAGGTTCCCCGTGAGAATGAAACAAGCCCTTTTAAGAGGAACTTGAGTAGCTTGGGAAGTTTAGTGCAGTGCGTCACAGGGTCCATGACGTCTTGTCTTCAATACCGGAGTTACCTAAGTAACATATGAATTGTACCCGGTTTTACGCCATATGGTTGAATAAATGGAGGGCTATTTCTTTTCACCCTTTTCTTATTCAATTCTTTTTCATTCTTCAACCCCTTTCTTACGAGACTTCATAGCAAGAACCTTGTTGGGTTTATTCAGTACTTACTCGTCTCAGTCCGCACTCTTCCCATATCTCATTTTTCTCCTTTTATCATCATACCTAAGAACTCTACACTAACTAGTGGATAGTCCCTGGGTAGATCCCTCCGGTTATGGTGGATCATGGGAACAAATACCTAACCTTATCATCCTTATATCACCGTACATAAAGTAAAGTTGGTCGGTCTATTTGGTATTGTTCATCTGCCATTTGGAACCAATTGAAAATCATTTGAAAATCAATCCAGATACTTGTGATATATTATCAAAGCATTTTGTACCTGAATTGTTTTTGATATTTTTTAGAAGAAGAACTCCCCCTCCACATGTGAATTAAGTATTTGAAATAGTTTTCCACACGGAGGCAAGAGAAAGAATTAACTTCTTTGATTACCATTTTCAAAAAAAATATCAACATCACTTCCCTTATCAAATCAATATGAGTAGATAAAACATTTTAGGGAAGGATGAGGTTTTCAAAAGTTTGATCCCCCTCAATATGTGCCTCGAATTTTGAAAGAAATTTGCACATATTAGAGGGAAGTTCAATGAAGTACAGCCATGATCACCAAACATTTAGAAATCATTTAACACACAATCAAGGTACCTTATGTAATAGCATGAAAAATTTTGTACCCTGAAGGTTTATTTGTTTTGAAATGCTCCCCCTTTATATATGCTTCGAGATTTGAAAGTTGTTTAGCACATATTAGAGAGCAGTATGCACTTAAAATGGTCATCTTTTAACATCTTTCATATTTATATCACATTTTCTCCCCCGATCAAAAATTTCAAATCCTTTGAGATTTTGGATCTCATGTGATTTAAATATGAATGAGACAAAACATTTGTTGGAGAAAAATGTATCCAATTTTATATGATCAGAAGTGGACAACACTGAAGTTCCCATTTTTTTTAAGACACAAAGGGAAACCACAGGACATAACCTAACACTATTACATACTTCATAGTTATTCATAGTTTGTACACCACATTTTACACATAAATAATACAAAACATAACCAACATCCGGAAAATATCTTTATTTAGTCCTTTGAAGTAGCTTGTAATGACCTGCACGAAGTCTTCCACCTACAAAGCTTTCAAGGTTGCGATAGATCATTCTGGTCTTCAATCTTCATTTGATTGCAGCAATGAACTCTTCACACCTCTTCACATCATCATCAGAACAGAATTTCGTTTTGTCCCCCGGTTTGATTTTAATTTTGATGTCCTTCACTCCGGAGTTTAGTTCTTCTTCGACCATTTTGAGTGTTCCATCACTGAATTTGTATAACTCACATAATCTCATTAACATCCTTGAACCATATCTGTCAGTAAAGATGACTGCTCTGGGGGTGTCAATCACTTTATATTCTTGATGAAATTCATGTCCTTGGCTTCCCAACTTGGTCTTGTAAGATTGACTCGAGTCTGGTAGCTTTCTATTCCCAATTGAAAATCTCCAACTCTTAGTCGAATGACCAAGCCTCTGATCCATTGGTTGACAAGCAGAGAGAGAGCCTTCTTCTCACGGGCAAGAAGATGGTCAAGGTGTCCTTGGAGGTTCAGAAGATAGAGATCTTCAAAGTCATTAGGCATCAGATGTTTGAAGTCGTTTTCTTCTATGATATGCTCTTTCAAGTCACTCTTGAACAACAATCTTCTTGTAATCATACCGTAGATAGGGAAGATCTCTACACCAATAACACTAAGAATACGCACCGGATCGAAGCTTCTGCGTCTCTTCTTGGCACTATGTCTTTCGATGTAGAATTCCTTCTTCTTGAACCACCAATGTGAGATCCCATAAGAAGCTGCAGTGTCATATTGATCCTCTTTGTCTGCCCAGAATTGATCTGGAACCATCTGTTCGAGACCATGATCAGTGTAGGTAGCTTCCTTCATCTTTGAAATTGATAGAGCAGGTCTTCTTTCAGAGGTGTGTCCACATAGATAGTCCAGATCATGGTTAAAGAATAATTCTGACTGAATGGTCATAAATCCAGGTTCACCGCCGAGGGGAAGAGGATTGTACCCATCAAACCTATTGATCTGTTCACCAACTTGATCATTCAACATTCTATAGCATTCCTCCATTTGATATTGAAGTTGATTAGCATCCGAGTGGAAGACTTTGACTATTTCATAAATTTGGACCTTCAAGATCTTTAGAGGTGATGGATGTAATTTCCTTCTTCTCACAAAACCACTTGATAAAGCTCCCCATATCTCCTGTGAAGTGAAGAAGAGAGTCTTCAGCTGGAGCTTCATAGTTGGAAATGACAGTTGAAGCCCAATTATTTCTTTGGATTTGTTGACTGACTCGGGAATAAACCATGAGGGCTCAGGAGTTTGTGGTCTTTCTTCAGAGAGCCAACTTTGAATGGTGTCTTTTGAAGGTGCAGCTCTGGATGGATTAGATGGTTCACCTGACATATAAGTATCAAACCAATCATCTTCAATTGACTTGGGAATAAACCCGGTGGATGCATCATCTTCATCTGATTCTGACTCTGCTATGACAAGCGATTCTTCATTAACAACTTGATCTTCAGGGATAGATGAGACTGCAGACATGAACCTTGAGTCAACCGTGGACCAAGCTGCAGATTTCTTTTGCGTTTCTTGATTTTCAGATGAACTGGGTTGATTGGCAGGCTTTGGTGGTGATGATGGTGGTTGTGGTGGAGGTGTGGAGGTTGTTTTAGAAGATCCAGCAACTCTAGATGTTCCAGCACCCCCAGTTGGAGGTGGAGGAGGAGGAGGATCTTTATGACCTTTACGCAATGTTTCCAACACTACGGTTCTCCTTTTCTTCTTAGCTTTTCTTTCTCCAGCGTCTATCAAGAACTGTACATGATTGTCGTACTTGATTGATTCTTTGAGAGCCTCATAAAGCTTCTTATGGACCTCATGCTTATCTTCGCCAGCATCAAACATCTTATATGAAAGTAAAACTCTCATATCAGCGATAGGAAGATCCTTGAATCGTCAAAGTAGAGGAGCCTCCATTGCCCATTCCACAGCATCTTTAACTTCGCCTTCAATGGCGTCTGCCACCCCTTCATCAAAGTTGAGGTGCTCCAGCCTATAGACACGATCCATAAGGGAATCTACGAATTTCGATAGTTGTCTTTCAAGAGCTTCAATTCTTTTCACTGCTTTGTCAAGCAGTTGATCTGAGGTAAGAATTTGAGGTGGTGAAGTAGGTGGGGTTTCTACATCAGCAACTGTGACCACTGGTTCAAGGGATAGAGTCTTTGCAGATTCAGGTGGTGAACGTGCGGTTACTTGATCCGGTTTGGGAGGTGGAAGTGCAGTTGTGAGTAAAGGTGCTGTCATAGGTGGAACGGATGATGTGTCTTGTTGAATTTTGACATTAAACATGGATTGTACATCCTCCTTGTCATTATCTTGCTTGGAATACTCAGAATCAATGGGTTTGTCATTTAAGAATTGATCGCCAAAAGTGAATTCAGTATCTAGGTTCTTAAATGATGATAGAGAACTGGTAGAAAGATTTTGTTCTTCCAAGGGCATGGTCTCATCAGATCTTGACTCCGGATTCTCCTGTGAGACTTGATGTAACTTATCTTCAATATTTTGTTCACACAGGATACCACTTATAGCAGGATTCACTTCTGGTGCTACAGATGCTTCCTTTTCCAATCCAGATGGTTCTTGAACTGATGACGATTCAACACTTCTCTTCTTTAGATCAACTTGAGTGGTAGTTCTTGATGGTGAGGAAGAAAAAGTAAAGAGCGTGTGAGTAACTTGTTCTTCTCCAACAATTCTTTTTCCCTTGTCTTGTGTGATTGGTGTTGTTTGTTGAGGCACTTGATCAGGCTCTCTTAGCACTACTCCACTTACTGGTGCTTTCACATTCAGACTTTCTAGGCTTTGCTGGATTCCTAGTTGCAGAGCAGCATCATCTACATCAGTTAACCTTCTATTATCCCTTGAAACCTCAGTATTTTCACCAATTTCCTTTTCCACTTTCTTCATTTTTTCTTTCTGCTTCTTGGATGCGGTGTCTGAATGTTGTGACCTTTCACGTCTCTTTTTAGGAAGAGAAGCACAGGATGCTTGTGAGGCTGAAGTGGACTTGTGATCATTGGGTTGTGGAGGAGTGGGTGTAACATCAGCAGAGGATATGGTAGCTCTTTTCTTGTATTGTTTGAAGTAGTCCTTCTTCTTGATATCGTCCGTGAGTAGAGTATCAGGAATTGTCAATCCAAAGATTTCTTTGTCCATTCATCTAGGAACATATTTAAGATTACCAGCGAATTCATCTTCGCTTTATGTAGATCTGAGTCAATCCTGGGGTTGAAGTTGTGAGTCTGTTGCAAGAACTGGATAACAAGTTTTGAAAATCGATCTTTGGGAATCACAAGCTTGTTCAGTTTCTTTCTACCCGAGCTTTATTCTGAAAGTTTGTCCTATCGGATATGAATGTGTTCATTGACAACGAAAATTCTTCCCAAATACGTTTTGAGACATTCACATTCACTCCATTGACAATACCCCATAGGATTTGCAAGATGGGAATTCTCACTTTATCAAACCCCGAGGTTTTGCGGATAAGCACAAGTTGAGAACTGTTGTCATTGCTCTCCAGGGTTGATACATGTGACCAGTGATGATGTCGGAAGCCCTTAATATGCCGATCTGATATCCCAAACCAATCAGAAAGACAATTAGATCGTCAACACCAGATGGAGGTTCAGATCGTATGTTGGGGTTACATGGAGTGATTCCTAGAGCCTTGCTGAGAATGTCAGAGTCTATCACAAATTCCCTATCATCTAGTTTGCACGAGTATTTAGCTGTGATTCTATCCCATTGAATGGTGTTCCAGAATTGTTGTATGTAAATGGTGGGAATTGTGCATTTCTTGGTAATGGCACCGAAGAAGTTAGTGTTCTTAAGGATATCAATAGATACTTTGAGGATAGGATTTTGTTGCAGCTTTTGAAGGTCCACATAGCAGTTACTTTTTCCTATCTCTGCCCATTGACTTTTAGGAAGGATTTCGTCATCTGAAAGGACTTTGGGTGGAGCGGGAGATGCAATGTTCTCAGCTGGGGTTGTGAATGCCATTGAGGATCTGAAGATAAATACAACCAACAACAATGATTGGGACCAAGTTCGATTATAGATGGTTAGTTAGACAACATTGAATACACCCTTGTGTCATAATCACATAACCTTAGAAGCTCAGACAGGGTACCCATAATCATATTGAGTAAGATTGAGTGGCATAAGCGAGACTTAAAGGATAATGGCTCCATTTGATATAGATTACACAAGACGAGTGGTATAGAAATTAAAATATTTACAAAGACATTTTGCTAGGAAATAACATCATGAGAAAAGATACAAGTGTGGAAATGATATAATAGTTTGTATGAAGTAAGTTGGGATATTATGTTGATACAAGATAATCCTCGTACAATTTGCTCAAACAGAAATGTTATAGCATGTCACAAAAAGTAAGTTGTCAACACAAGTTGCTATACGCAATCCTGAATCAGAATTGTAAGCATGAGATTATCCTAACAAGTTGCCTTAAAACATTTTAATAACCCTAGTCGCCTTATGAAAAATAAACCAATTAAGTCGCTAATCTTAGATGTACAAGTCGCTAAACCAAGCTAAGTCGTTACATGAAGACTTACCAAGACGCTAACTTGTTAAATACAAGTCGCCATCAACATTAACTCTACTAAGTCGCTACAAATCAGTTTCACTAAGTCGCTAACTTTACTAATTCGCTAACTTGTAAAGACAAGTCGCCACCAACACAATCTGCTAAGTCGCTACAAATCAGTTTTACTAAGTCGCTAACTTTACTAACTCGCTAACTTGTAAAGACAAGTCGCCACCAACAGCAATACTACTAAGTCGCTAACTTGTAAAGACAAGTCGCCATCAACAGTACTATAGCTAAGTCGCTACGATTTGATACGCTAAGTCACTAACTTGAGAGTACTAAAGTAACAACTCGCCACGAAGAAATTGAACACTAACTCGCTACCAAGAACATTATCTCAGCATACAAATCGCCACCAAGAACACAACCAATATCATTCATATAACATCGAAAACCAATCAACATAATCAGATCATCATAATTTTTTGAAACACAACCCAACCTATTCAGTTAATCCATACATACAAACGATTACAGGCACACGATCTGACTCGAATCATAAAGAAGATGCTCACAGATTTATTAATACACAACTTTCATGAAAATTATAACAACCCTAGTGCATCCAAACAGCCCTTAAACCATTAACATATATCCCAATTGTTCCATTCAATAAATCCAACAACAAACCTCTACGAGGGAAGCGAGGGATGATTATCAAAGTTCGTGGAATCTGTTAAGGAGTACGAGTTAGGGAACGCATATATTGTTCATATTTGGAGACAATAGACAAGTCAATAGTGCCTTACCACACGTAAGTCGCTATGAAGAATCGAGAGAGAAAGAGATTTTTTGAGTTTTTGAGATATAAAGTGGCAAGTCGCTAAGGTTGTCGCTAAGGTATAGGGAGGGTTTAAGCAAGATACCTAGGTGGTCACATTTAGTCCCTGTAGTTATGTGAGAGATTAGCAACTCGCTATCCTAGAATCATAAAAAGTTGCTAAGGCTTTTCAAAGTAATTCTCTAATCCTCAAATTTACCAAACCAAGTTGCTAGGACTTTACAAAGTAAGTTGCTCTCTTGTCACATTATGTCTTACAGACTCATTAGTTTAATGAACTTATCAGATTGCAAACTAGCACAGATAGCATAACGAAATAACATAATAAGATAAGCACACTAACATAATGGATAAACAATAGCAACCCGCCTTTGAACACAAAACATAACAAACACAAGCACAGATACAATCAAGATAACTTGAAAAAATTCTCCCCTCAATCAATGTCACCAATGACCATTGATTGAATTAACCTTACCCGTTATAAAACAAGAATATATCATTTGTTCGAACTTCATCTATGATCCCGTGCCATTATTGAATGACATTTCTAGGACCGTAGATGTTATCGATAACAAAGAATGTATTCTTTATTCGTTTGAGAAAAATGACAAAAAAATATGAATTTAAAAGAATGAAATATATAAAAGGTATAAAAAGAATGTATTGTTTATTAGAATTTTTTTTTTTTTTTTTTTTTTTTAAGTAAAACATGAAGTTCCTGATTGAGTTGAGCATTGTACCTGAAAAAGACTGAGAGCACATTGTACTAGAAGCACATGTAGAATTGCAGCTGGATGGGTTAGTGACAGGAATAATTTCACTATTTGATGTAACACTGGTTAATAGAGACGTATCTATATTAGAGATCATTTTAGGCTCACTATACTTGAAGAGTTTTCCTGTGGGCATCCACTTAAGGCAAGATTAAGGTATGTAAGTCCTTTTGGATTCAGAGAACTTAAATAATCTGCCAGTGGGAATCCATTTGAAGCAGTTACTAGTAGATTTGTATGTGTGCACTTCCCTGTTTTGGCTATTGGTCGTTTTGTGTTTTGATGGTTTCTTAGGGGATTGATCAGCCAAATGATGTTTCTTATGAGAACTAGTCGTACTTCTAGTATTTCTAAACTTTGAGCTTTGAACATTTCCCTGGAGTTTGAGATTCATCATATCGGAACGAAGCAATGAAGTGACTGGTTTTGACAAAACAATATTCTCATCAATTTGGGAGGCAAGCCTAGATTTCGATGATTTAACTCTTTCAATTCTAAAGGCATTAGGCTGCTTGACTACAGTACGTTTAGAGTGGTTCTGACCAGTTGACTTCCCCAAATTTGATGGTTTTACATACTTAGTGTTCATCCTATTTCCAATAGATTTCCTAAGCTCATTTTTTAAGGCAACAATATTGAAGCTCTTATCCTGAATTTGGGCTTTGAGGTCATCAATGTCCTTCAATAAGTTGTTAGATTGATTGATCAACTTGGAATTGGTATCCTCTAAGTTCTTTCTTAATGATTCATTTTCTCTTAACAGGTTGGACACACAAAGAGCAAGCTCAGCATTTCTAGATTCAAGTGTATCACTCATCTCATGACAGTCATACTTCCGCACATTTGAGAGTAATAATTTCAGATTGCATATGGTTGAGTCTTTGTCACGAATCTGGGTTTTAATTGATTAGTTTCAAAAATTCTCGAAATTCTGGAAATTCCTGATTAATGCATGTTTTATTTGCATAAAAGTGTTCATCTTTTTGTTGCATTTCGATTTCCAAAGAAATACAATGTTTTTCAAGAATTGAGTATTTATTTGAATTTCATCATATACCCTTTTTTCAATCATGTCATCAGCTTTAACAGTTTTAGATTCAGGCTCAACCACGATCGATTTCACAGTATTAAGATCAGAGTTAGAATCGGGTTTCTTAACATATGAATTACTCTGATTAGTTAAGTGTACCTCATCGCATGAAACCTTTTCTGACGAGTCATTGAGATCGTCAGTTGTCTCCATCCTTTTAATTTCAACTGAACTTGCATTCGGTATCATTCATTGGTTTACCTGATCCATTGCATGACCTATCAACATCTTCCCATAGCATCACTTGACACCCCTTCATTTCATTCAGCTTCTCATTCTCTTTAGCAACTTCCTTGATGTATGTTTCCACATTACCCATAAGTAGAATAAAGGTGTTTCTGAACTCATGGATTTCCATTCTAGTGTGTTTTTGGTGAGTTTCATCCAGTCATCATCAAAATCTGAGGAATAATCCCCCTTGATAAGTGGCTGAAATTGATTGAAGATTACTTGAAGAGCTGCATTAGATTTATCAGTTGAGAACTGTTCATTGGTAATTTGACACCTCAGTTGTTCTAAGTTGAGTAACACAGTTCTGGTCAAAGTGGGAAAGTCCTGACGAAGGATAGCACTGCTTGTTCGATCCATAGTAGTAGATAAGAGTAGTTTGAGATGCTGATGAAGTAGTTGATAGGGCTCATTGTTGTACTCCATTTGCTTAGCATCATTTTTCATTAGATGTGGTTTGTTGAGGTTTGACTCAGATGGTGAGGAGTTAAGATCACCCTTTGATGAATCAATCAATGTTGGACATTAAGAAATGCCACCAGTTTCATTATTCTGTGAGGTATCATAGAGTTCAAGTACTTTGGTGATTAAAGGATCAGTGATGTAAGAAATTCTATTTTGACGAGTATCTTCTGCATGAACGACCTCAGCCACAGTGAAGTCGCTAACTACTAAGTCGCTATAAACCCAAGTCGCTATAATCCCAAGTCGCTAGTACACAGTCAAGTCGTTATATAAACAACTCGCTAAGATTCAAGTCGCTAGGAAAATTTTGACAGCAATTCGCTAAGATCCAAGTCGCTAATGTGTCAAGTCGCTAAATAGCAACTCGCTATGCACCAAATCGCTAACACCAAGTCGCTAACGAACACAAGTACAAGTCGCTAACTTCCACCAAGTCGCTACCCGTAGTGGAGAATCCACTAAGTGTACTGTTTGTCGGCTTGTCTCACTAGACAAGTCACTAACCCAACTCGCTAATACTTTCAACTACAACTCGCTACCAAATTGCAAAGCAAGTCGCTACCAAGAAAACTTTTCCGTGGCTCAAGTCGCTAGCATTAAAAACACATAAACACCACTTTTCAATCCAAAAACAACCCAACCACTATGATTGAAACCTTCTAAATCAAAACCTAAACACTTGTGATGATTCTAAACACAAAAGTACTACCAAAATCCACACTTTAACACTAGAAATCAACCAAATGATGCAAAAACCACTAAACTTTTTCAAGCTCAAAAACCACCTAAAAACCACTAGAAATCCAAAGATATGTAAGATATGATCTAACCATGGCTCTTGATACCAATTGTAGGATATTGGATTTCACATACACATCATAACATTAACACTTTAGGCGTATAGATGATTTAAGAGAGAGAAAGTGGGATATTCTAGAAAGAGAAACTCATGTAAGGTTAGATTACTAAAGAACATCCAACCCTCTACCTTGCAAGGTAGAGGGTATTTATAGGTTACAAAAATAAACAACCTCCTGACGGCCTGTGGATCAGGTATACAATGGGTAAAGACCCGTCCTTCCTCCACGGTGTTGCACTAAACTAAATAACTAACTAAATGACTAGTAAATAACGTAATATCTACGAGCTAACTTATGCTAGATAATATTTGGGGTGACCGATACTTCACTAAGGAATTTTCTAATTCCTAACACCGTGTTTACACTTTGCTTAGCAGTGGTTGGAACCCATTTTGGAGAAGCAGTGACAATTGATTTTGTATTCCCATTTCTCATTAACACTACTCTAGGAATCATGTTTCTGTTAGGATGAGGGTTTGTTTTCTTTGAAAAGTTTTGATGATTTACCCTCCTCCAATGATTCCAAACTTGTGGTCTGTTTTTATAACAATTTCTCTGTAAGTGCTCAAAACTACCACAGTTATAACAAGCTTTCTTGACACATTGAAACTCATTACCTAACCTGTTAGATATTAGGCCATTAAAGTTTCTCTGATTGCCCCTAGGTATATATATTTTCATCTGTTCCCTAGGTACTTCCTTGTACTCTACCACTTTCTTAGTAATTTGAGCTCCAAATCTAGGCACAAGGTTGGCTTGCTTAGTATCAACTTTCTTAAGAGGTTCTAACTTTTCAGGCTGTGTTGATACTTTACTATCTTCCTTAGAATCTGATTCCCAATCTTCAATGATGGGAGCATCAGATGACTTATCAAAACCTATCTTAGGTGATTCATTCTTATTAGTCTCACCTACAGGTTTGTTGAAACTAAATTCACTGCTAAATGAGAGCTCTTTTGGAGGTGGTGCATTTTGCATAAGGGTAGGTGGTGGCATATCATTGTAACCTAGGCCAGTTCCATCCTTGAAAATTTTTTGACCTATTGGTTTATTTACTAGATCAGAAGCATATTGTGTTTTAGCAACCCTAACAACATGTTTTTCTTTTTCTTTTAGGGCTTCTACTTTTACACTCTCAGCTTGTTCTAGTTTCTCTTTAAGCATCTTAATGTCCCTATTCTTAAGATCAATTTCTCCACCTAGTATATTAATTTTATCAACATACTCCAACTCACATTTGATACTGATAATTAAGCCTCTCTTCCACACTTTCTAGACCAACTCTATAACCTAGGTTGTCCATAGACAGTCTTTCTACTTCTTTTCTTAAACTCTCAGTGATAGCTTTTTGAGATTCTAAGTTCTCTTGACATGACTTAAAAGAACAAGTAGACTCATTAGATACCTCAGAATCTGAACCAGAAGATGAAGCATAAGCCATAAGAGCAAAGTTATGCTCTTTTGAAGCTTCACTAGCAAGAAAAGCTGCATTTGGTCCTTCTTCAATTTCATCACTCCAGTCATAATCACCAAGATAATCTTGAGCCACCAATGCTGAAGAAGGAGCAGACTCTTCAGTGGTCTTCTTGATACCTTCAATCCTCTTAGGAGCTCGACATTCCCTTGCAAAGTGAACCTTCTTCTTGCAGTTAAAGCACTCCATCTTGCTTTTGTCAAACCCAGCTCTTCTTTTACCATCATACTTGACCTGTCTTCCAGTCCTTCTCAAAAACTTCCTTGCTTGTAGAGTCAACATTGCCATTTGCCATTGTAGATTAATCTCCTCAAGATCATCAGGATCAATTTGATCTAGATCTTGATTCAAAATAAACAGGTAGTTAAATCAGCGAGAAAAGCACAAATTGCACCATCACTGACATTATCACTAACAGTGGTATTGTTTGCAATTGCCGTGGTTATACCATAGCGGCGTGGATACATCTTGTGAAGTCTTATGATTAGTTGAAACAAAAGCAAGGTTATGATTAGCAGAAGATGCACCAGCAATGTTATTCTCAGAATCATATACCTTCAAGTTGTTGAAGAGATTGTCCAGAGTCATCTTTTCAAAGTCATCCTTGTTCCTCCATACAACGGTATGCACCCAGTCGGTGATAAACTTCGATGAACTTTAGATTAATATCTTCTTGAGCAACTCTGTAGTCCACTGACTTCAATTGGCTGATAAGCTTTTGAAGTCTGTTATAGGTGCCATCAAGTTTTTCTCCCCTCAAAGCAGTGAAGTTTTCAAACTGATGCTTGAGCATATTCTTCCTTGATTTCTTTGTGGCTTCATTACCAGCCAACCTTGTCTCAAGAGCATCCAGTAACTCTTTAGCAGACTCATATTGTTCAAAATCCAAAGCATATTCATTAGGTATTCCCATAGAGAGAATACTATGAGCTTTTATCTCCATCTTTCTCTTAGCTTTATCAATGTCACTAACAATGGCTATTTCTTTGCCATCATCACCCTTCTTAGGAAGAGTATCACCTTTTTCCACAACATCCCAGAGAGCATAATCAATCATGCGAATATATTGCCTTATTCGCATCCTCCAGATTTGGTACTCACCATGCTTGAGCATGGGCACCTTTGAAGCAGTAACCATGTGTGTTTTGTCAGACATCTTATCTTACTTGAACAAAACTTAACTTGATCTCTTCTTGATTACAGTTTCTAGATCACAAGCTTTGATACCACTTGTTGATCCCAGTTGAGCAAACGATCTAATATAGAAACTGACTTAGAATAAAAGCTTATTAAGTATTACGCGGAATTTAACACATAATCTTAAGGAGAAGAACAATTAACATTCAACACCCCAATATTATTTATTAATACGAATACTCTTACAGTATTAGGGTTTTGCAGCCTTGAAGTGTATCGACCTTAGATATAAAACTTATGTATATCTAATCTAACCTAGGACCTCCTTTTATAGACTAAGGAGTCCTTTACATAACACAATACGTAACCTACAAGATAAATATTTTTTCCATATTTATCTAATACAATAAACTAAACCGACTATACAAGACTAGCAGTGGTTACAATATATTATCCATGGTTACACACTACTACTAGCCGTGGTTTGTCTTCATCAGTGGTTCCATCCTTCTGTCTGTGGTTATATCAACTCTGTCCGTGGTTCCAGTACATAGAGTAATTCATGATTCAAGGAACCAAAAACCCAACAACTCCCTCAAAATAACTCTAAAGACTTTTTGAAAGGAGAAAAGGTGCTTTTGTATAGATCAAACTTAAAAGCATTAAGAGGAAGGAATAGGCCAAAATGGTTTGGACCCTATACGGTGAAAAAGACTAATCTAAAAAGTGAAACCGTTATCATATTAGACGACGATGGAAGAGAGTTCACGGTAAGCATACAACATGTACAACCTTATGATGAAGAATTAGTGAACGAAAATAACAACGGTAAGGAAGTCACGTAGGAGCACGACTTCGAGTCTAGCTACAAGACTCATAAATAAAGAAAAGCGCTTCGTGGGAGGCAACTCATGCTTAATTGTTTGCTTGTTTGTGTGTCATATATATTTTTCATTGTTGTTTATTCTCATGTTTGATTTTGTGAAAATTCTTTATTTTGTCTTTAACCTCGTCTTAATTACATATAAAGGCATTTTACAGAAATATAAGTGTAGGGAAGATTACACACGTTTTTGAAGAACATGAACATGAGAATTACATTAGTGAAATTGATGTATATGTATGTTTGTTAGAGTCATAATGGATGTTTTGCAAGAATTTTTCCAGGTTTTAAAGATGTAATTTTTCTAGAATTTTTCCAGGAAAATGCAGGAGACCAGTTTCTGTAAAGAAAACCTGACGGCGTCAGGATTAAAGCCTGACGATGTCAGGTCAAGCAGAAACAGCTTATCAAATTTTTTCATTTTCTGTGCTATTTATAAATTTTTGGAAATTCTCAAGTCTTAATTTTCCAGAAAAACTGCAAACATCCATTCCACAAGCATTATATCTTAGTGTAGTTGTGTCATATATAGTTTTACCACCGATTTTACGCAAAGGTTTCGTTTGTTTTCTTTAAGTGTGCAGGTTATATTTGGCAAGAAGAAGAAATACAACATTGGATGGAGCTTATCACGTATACATTCTTCTTGGGAAAAAATTTAACCACAGCTTCACACGGATCCTACCGAGCTAATCAGGGGAGTACTAGTTTCATTCTCTTTTACTTACCTTCCTTTATCATAACTTTGATACTTTCGGGGAACATTGGGGACAATGTTCAGTTTAAGTGTAGGGAGGGAGAATAAAATGGGAACTTAGAAACTATTCTTATCCTTGATCATTTGTCTTGTCCTTGGTAATTTGTGTAATAAACTATGAGAAATATTTGTTAGGGCAATTTTAGCAACAAATTGAATTTTTTTTATAACATGTACGAGCTAAAACTTTAGTCTTAATAAAGCATCTCATGGATATGAGTTATATGACTAGCACAAAAACCGTTTACCACTCAAATTCCACCCAAAAAATGTGAGGTTCGCCCCTAGATCTTTAGGAATAAAGCATTCACCTTTAATGCTTAGAGAGTGTACCAGTAGTATAATAGATTCTAGAACTTGTTTTGTGATGCATTCCGAGATCGTTAGTGAGACTACACTTGTGTAGTTAGAAATAACTAAGTGATAAGAGGCATTAGGATAACCCTTGTTTGAAACCTGTATTATAATTACTTCTTCCACATCGGTTGAGTAATTACCCCACACCCTTGCGATGTACTCATCTTTAGTACACGATACCCCTAGTTAACCCCTCAGAGCCTATCCTTTTCGCGGTTCTCGTGATGTTTTGATTTTCCGGAATATCAATGAAGAGCATTGTTTACAATACACCCCCAAATGTACACCCAAATCGTCTTAGCCTACCTTGTATGCACTCACCTTTAGTGCATTATTGTTATCATTACTTAACCCTTAGTTCAATTATCTAGTTACTTGCATGGTTGCTAAGTCGAGTCATATCTTTTGTACACAGTTTTGGGATGATTGGGAATCATGGGTAAAAGTAATATTTTATGCAGTGACGGGAAGGAACGTTAAATTCAAATTCCCTTTATCTATGTAATTAAATACTATAAGTTTTTTGATCTTTTCAAATCGGGTCAAATTAGTGTTAGAGTAATAAAAACTCAAGTGTAGGGATTCTCCTATAAATCCCTTATATTTTGATGTTATCGTAGAGGATGGTAGAGTAAAAAAAAAAAAAAAAAAAAAAGAATAACATATAGGCTACCATCCTACATTTATCTTTATATTTATGTCCTTAAATTTATGTTTGTTTGTTTCAAGTTGTTTAGAGTTAGGGAGTCGAGTCTTGGCTTAGCAACGCCACGCTTTTCATGCTTGTAACATAAGATTTTTGACTTGCCACCACTAAATCGCCTATCCAACAAAACCATTTGTTTCCCTACCGTAAGCCTAACGTTACAACCCTTGAAAAGACCTCTTAGATAGTTGTTCCTAGGTGCTTACGCCAAAGCGGTGGAAGTTTGATCTAGTCTCAAACCTATGGTAATCTATGAACTATGCCAGGTAATGAGTGTTTATATTCCATTTCCATTTACTATATTTCATATAAACCCGAAAGATAAGAGAATCCAAACACCCCTTGTGAGGTGTGTTGGAATCACTCCTAAACATTAATTCAAGTGTTAGTGATTCATATGTAATAGTTAGCTTAATATGGCCTGTATGTTTGTTATTAAGCTAAGGCTTGTGTAGAAGGCCCATAAGCCTTGGCCCAAGCCCATAAGAAGGGAAGGAGTCTAGAAGTGTTGCCCTAGCTCCTTGCCCTATAAATACCTCTTGTAAACCTTCTATTGAAGGCTGGTTGTTCATTATTTCTCATTCACCTACGCATAACATTTCTTAGTTTCATACGTGTGTTTGTGTTATATTGTTCAATCGATCCTATCTTCTCTATTTCTACATATTGATGCTTGTGTTACTAACATGGGAACCTAACAGTGGTATCATTCACCAAATAGTTGGGTGAAAAGGTTATTTGTTTTTGAAGTTGTTGGGTTTACGCGTAAGTCACGGTTTACAAACTTTTTTACGCTTAAAAACTACTTTTTTACACTTTTCAATCCAAGATTCTTGTCCTTTCAATGTTTTTAGGTGTTAAAATTTCAGTTTTTAGCAAAAAGCTTCAAACTTTACGTGTTTTTCCTTAGTTTTAAGCTTGGTTTTATACGCGTGTTCATCTTTAAGCGTAAGGTGTGTTGATGTTTTGGATCATCAAGTTTCACACTTTTGTGTTATTTTGGTGATATTGAAGCTGTTTCATCACAACAATCTGGTTTAGAAACATCTTTGGGCAGAAATCAATTTTGGTTACTTTCTACGCGTAAGAAAACCCTATTCTTACTCGTAAGTCATCCGTGGTTTGATCTTCAGTTTTCGTGGTTTACTCAGTGTTTTCTTGCTTGGATAAGCCTGAAAACACTTCGATTTTGGATATCTTTTACACTGTGATAGTGTAAAGGATCTTTTGGGCAAAACCCTAATCTTACGCATAAGCTTCAACTTATGCGTAGAACTCATTACGCATAAGATTTTTCTTAAGCCTAAGCTCTGTCTTATGCATAAGCTAATCCTACGCCTAAGTTTTCTACGCTTAACTTTCAATTTACGCATAACTTTAGTGTTTCGCAATTCTTCCGCGTAAGCTACTCCTACGCGTAAATATCACTTTTACGCGTAAGTTTGGTTTTTTTTATGCTTAAGTATTACTTTGCCTACACTTGGTTTCTACGCCTAAGGATACTTCATCAACAACGTTTCATTCGACTACAAAGATCCATTTAACAACACAAGTTTTCAACATGTCACAACTACCATACTCTAGCTACTTTCCTTACACTTATATCAACAACAACAACAACAACTAAGTCCACAACATCAACAATTTAATCAACAAAAAGAAATTTATCAAAAACAATTTAATCAACAACATACTCCACAACTAGGAGCAATTCCACCACAAATGGTTCAACCACCACCTAGTCTTCAAGTACAACCTTACACAAACTTCTACAATCAACATCCATCCAGGAGTACTATGAAGGAACTGACATGGTTTGGCAAGATGTGTGAAGCCTTAAGTAGCCAACAATCAATTCATGAAGCGGGCTCACTTGATAGACCTCCAATGCTCACTTCCGGAAATTATGATCAATGGGTGATACGGTTCTTTAGGTTTTGTGATCTAAAGAAGCCACATGGAAAGTTTTAAAGAAGGTCATTATGGAAGGTCCATTTCGGATGCCTCTTGTTGTCACACCCGCATATCCAAATGCCAATCCACCAAGAGATCTTTGTCACCAACATTGCAACTATCTCGGACCTCACTGTGATGAACTTCTACATTTTGAAGCCGATGGACTAGCAATGCAATACATCCTTTTGGGATTACCCAATCCGATCCTTCGAAGTGTTGATGCTCAAAAGACGGCTAAAGCAATGTGGGAACATATTCATCTTCTAATGGAAGGCACAACACTCAATCATGAAGACATGGAATCCAAAATCTACTTGGCTTATGAACACTTCATGATTGAACCAGGAGAGACATTAGAGTCATATCATCATCGCTTTCCAGACATCATCAATGATTTGGACAAACACAATATCATCATGCCACGAATTGTTGTCAACACTAAGTTCCTAAGTAGTCTTGGTCCGGAATGGGAGAAGTATGTCATTTTTCTCCGTCAAGCTAAGAATCTTCATCATGCTACATACGGATTGTTGTGCGACTATTTGAAGCCTCACCAAAAAGAAGTTGACAAAGAAAGGGCTATCCGTGGACTCCCGGCTCCACGGTCACTTCCGGACAATCAACAACTTGCTTTGAAACTAGTGTTCCTCCTCAACCCGCTCCTCAACCAACTGCAACAATTACACCATATAATCCGTCACAGCAAAAATCTCAAGAAACTCAATTGCTTCCATACAACAACACTGATCAAGCACTTTATAGTGAATCAAATGAGGATACTGAAGCTTTTGATGCCTGCACAAGGATTTGTCATGATTGCTAGAGCCTTCGGCCGATATTCCAACAAATCCAACAATCGCATTCGTACCTCATCAAACACAAGGAATCAGGTTGTGGTTAACAATGGACGAGTTGAAGTTCAGAATCATGGTAATGTTCGTCAGATGGGAGGTGGTCAAGGGTTTAATGCTATGGGAAGGAATAACATGGGTGCTCCGCAACAACAAAGGGCTCTGGTTGAACAGGGGAATGCTCAGAATGGGGTTAATGGTCTTCGTTGTTATAACTGTAATGAGAAGGGTCGTCTGGCTAATGCATGCCCTAAGCCGAGGACAAAAGGCAGTGCTTATTTCAAAGAAGCTTTTCTCTTGGCTCTCAAGGATGAAGCTGGTGGAACTCTTACCAACAAGGAACGAGCTTTATGGCGATGCATTCGATGATGATATGGAGGACTTGCAGGCTAATGCAGCAGAGATGTTGATGGCACAAATGCAAGCTCTACACATGAGTGACACAGGCCCAGTGTATGACACTGATGGCTTTTCTCAGGTATCAGAACAAAATACACTCATTCATGATCTGATATCTCCGCCAATTTCTCCATCCGACAAGGATCAGAGAGTTCAACATGAGCCATCTACATCTCATTCTGATGATTATCAAATAGATCCCGTAGTTATATTTGACGATCAAGATAACCTTATGGTTAATATTGATAATCAAGTTGACTCCGTGGTTATATTTGAGGATCTAAATAAAGATCATGTTGAGATTCACGTTGCACAAGATGAGCTTTTTTCTAATAGAGAAATTGAGCTCCTGACCTTAATTAAAGACCAAGAATCTCGGTTGGAAATTTGCAAGCAATTAATGGATAAAAATGCACTGTTAACTAGGGATAACGAATGCTTAATAAGGCAAATCAACGTTTTTAAAAATCAAGAAAAACGGGAACAAGGTTTTGATGTCGCTTTTGCCAAATCTCATCAAAACGAAAAATCATTAGAACGACAGATACGTGATCTAGCCGCATCCAAGAATGCTTTATTATCTCAAATAGAACAACTGAAACATGAACATAAACAACAAATTAACGCTCTTACTTTGGAAACTCAAAAAGCCAAGGCTGAGTTGTTAACTTGTCAAAAACAGTTCTCTGAGTACAAAAAACATTCCACGAAATGAATAGATAACTATCTTGAAGAAATTGTCGACTTACAAAACAAAATAAAAGAGTTTCGAAATGTTGTTTATAAACATGGTGAATCAATCACAATGATTCAAAAGTTTACTTTCAAACCAAATCCAAATGGATATGGACCGAATCTTGCTGATTACAAACCTAAGTTTTCAAACAGAGCATTCAAACCAAATCCTGAAGTTTACAGTGCAGCATATAGAATTGATGATTCAATTATGACTGTTGTTGAATATAATCGCATGGAGGAGTTGGATGCAGATGACGAGAGTCGGTCAAAAATGGGAAATGTCGTTTATAACAAACAATTTAACTATTCAAAAGCCGTAACTTTTGTCACACAACAAGATACTTCTAACAAACCTTTGGTTATCACATCAGTTTCTAATCCAGAACCTAATGGTGCACAAATTAATGGTCCTTTACCTTCACTTAGTGAAGTAAAAACGAAAGCTGAAAGTTGTCGCGTTATAAAATACTTTGACACTTTCTTATCTGACATCAAAATTTTGGAACGTGAGATTGAATTTCATTCTGAAATAAAAGTTGAACATTTTCAATTGCCTCTGGGACGAAAACAAAGAGATATTCTTTAAAAATGAATTTTACCCCATGTCAAAAATTTGAAAACCTGTGCACAATATTGGGAAAGGGATTTTCACAAGGAACTTGGTCTAATGAAAACAGTTTTCGAGAAAATAGAAACATCGATTTCAAATACTAAACGTAAAAATAAATTGTTGAGAAAAGATGTTGATCGACTCTTGAAAGATGTTGTCTGTGCTGATATCAATAATCTTGTGTTATTACAATCTGTTGCATATGCATCTGATCATATCTCTGCTGATTCTGTTGATTCTGTTGATATTGTTGAGAATACTGATAATGTGCATCAGATCGAGTCTTTTAAAAATGAAAATGAACGACTGTTAAACGAGCTTTCAAATTCAAAACGTCGTCTTCAATGGTGTCAAAAAGATTGTCAAAATCGTGAACTTGCTTTGCAAAACAAAATCAATCAGTTGCAATCCAAAACGTTTAATTCAAAAATTGAGCAACTGGATGATCAAAACGCGTCTTTGAAATGTCAAATCTCAAAATATGAACAAGAACTTGTAAAAGTTGAAAAGGAATATGGTGTCATATTTGATTTACTCAAACAGACTCGTGATGAAGCATCAAACGAACTTGATCATTATCTTGCACACACTAAAGAAGTCATGAACGTTTTTGGAAATCTTCGATTCGAAAATCAAGATTTGGTGCACACTATTATTAAGTTAAGGGAGATGTTAGGAAAGTATGAACAAGTTCATCCTAGCATCATTAAGAGAGTTTCACCTGTAACACTTAGCAAGCGTGAACCCGAATGTCTCTTGACAAAACACAAGTTACTAATGTGCTTCCCTCTCTGAACAGGAATAATTGCCTCTTTTCCCAATGTCCGCACTTCACAGCCTAGGAGCAATACAAGAAAGAATAGGAAGTGGCGACCTAAGAAAAGAACAATAAAGAATGCTGAAGTAGAAGAACACCCTAGGACTTTGAATAAGACTCACTTTGCACCCACTTTAGATATTGCGTCTAACAAATGTAATGGAAAAAGTGTTGTAACAAATGCTAAACCTTTAAGTACTTTTGATATTCAGTCTGATGCTTCTTGTGTTATTTGTCGTAAAATATGCTTTCTGATTGTCATGACAAATGTGTTGCTAGAGCTATCTTGTCTCGTTTAAGGAATCCTAAGAATCAGAATACCTCTAGGCCCACTAATTCTTCTAAGTCTGTGCTTGGTAAACCGCCCTCTTTAGATTCTAAGAAACATATTAATGTCCCTGTAGCTCGATATCACCTCCAAGGAATGTAGTACCACCTAGTGCATTCACTAAGACTAAAGCTAAGACTAGTTGGAGATGGCAGAAATGGATACATAATACACTAGGATTTAAATGGATGCCTAAAATCATTAATGTGTGTATTTCAACTATAAGCGCGGAACCCTCTAACTCTTCGGGTTCCACATCTACTTCTATTCCATCTGTGTCGTCTGTGTGTAATGCAGGTGATACAGATCATCCTTTGGATTGTTGTCAGATTCGGGAATGATCACTTCGCAGCTATCATGGGCTACGGAGATTATATCAATGGCAATATAGAAATTTGCAGGGTTTATTATGTGGAAGGCCTCGGTCACAATCTTTTTTCAGTCGGTCAATTCTGTGATGGAGACTTGGAAGTTGCTTTTCGGGAGAAAACTTGTTTCATTCGTGATCTACAAGGAAACGATCTTATGTCTGGCTCTCGCAATTCTAGTCTGTACACAATCTCAATGCAAGACATAGTTGCTTCATCTCCCATCTGTCTACTCTCAAAGGCTACATCTACAAAATCTTGGCTATGGCACCGTCGTCTCTCGCATCTAAACTTTCAAACCATCATCTACCTTGCTCGACACAAACTTGTTGAAGGTCTCCCGAGATGCTGGTATTCTAAAGATAACCTCTGCTTAGCCTGTGAACAAGGAAAAAGCACTCGTGCTCATTTTCCTTCAAAGGTGGAACACAACTCTCAGCATGTGCTTCATCTTCGTCACATGGATTTGTGTGGCCCGATGCGCGTGCAGACAATTAATGGCAAATGCTACATCTTGGTAATTGTTGATGACTACTCAAGATGGACTTGGGTTTATTTTCTTCAAAGTAAAGATCAAGCTCCACAGATGATCATCACCTTTCTTACGAAAATTCAAATTCACTCGGAACACCGTCGGACAAATTCGAACGACAAAGGAACTAAATTTGTGAATCAAACTCTTCAGGAATATTATGAGAAAGTGGGAATTGAGCATCAAACATCAATTGCACGTACCCCGAACAAAGCGGAGTTGTTGAAAGACGAATCCGTACGTTAGTGGAAGCTGCGAGCGATGTTAATCAATGCTAAACTTCTAGATTACTTGTGGGTGAAGTTTCAACTGCACGCTACACTCGAACCGTTCAATGATTACCAAACGCCATAACAAAACACCTTTTGAGCTTATCCACAATAGAAAACCGAACCTCAAACACTTTCATGTATTTAGATCCCTTTGCTACCCAAATAATGATCGTGATGACTTTGGAAAGCTCAAAGCCAAAGCCGAAATTGGAGTCTTTATTGGATCTGTGAGAGCTCTAAAGGTTACGGATCGGAATCGTCGTACAAAGCAGGTTATGGAAACGATTCATGCTAATTTTGATGAGCTTACTAAAATGGCTTCTAAGCATAACAGCTTGGACCCGGTCACAACCGTTTAAACTTCCCTCAAACCCCATCATCAGCTGAATCAAGCCCTTAGCTGACTCGTCAACAAATGGAAAAGCTATTTGCTTCGCTGTTTAGTGATGACATTGATGAACGTGCTCCAAGTGTATCCGATGTTTCTGCTGCACAACCTGATCATATTCCAATACCTAATACACCTGCAACAACAACTACGGTTGAAGAAGCACCACCAGTTGACTCTACAACAACAGTTGAACAAACCGCATCCAACGAAGCTGAACCAGCTGATGATGTTCTTAATGAAGTACCCCCACCTGCAGATTTTGATCCAAATGCGTTCTTTAACCCATTTTCTAATGAAACTGCTACACCTGATGTCGCGGAATCATCTACAAGTCATTTGAATCCTCAAAATCTGCACAATGTATACCAACATCAACCCTCTACACATCGTTGGACAAAAGACCATCCTCTTGAAAACATAATTGGTAACCCGAATCAACCAGTCGTAACAAGACAACGTCTTCACACAGACGGTGAACATTGCATTTATGCTCTCACTGTCTGCCAATCTGAGCCTAAAAACATTTAAGACGTAATGATAAAAAACAACTGGATTGAATCCATGCAAGAAGAACTCAACCAATTCAAACCTCTTGAAGTATGGGAACTAATTGAAAGACCAACAGGGTCTCGTCATTGGTCTCAAATGGATTTGGAATAATAAATTGGATCTTTGAAGGGAGCGTAATCGAAACAAGTCACTACGGTGGCTAAGGGTTATAGATAGGAAGAGGGTATTGACTTTGAAGAATCATTCGCTCCGGTTGCTCGTCTTGAGGTTGTTAGGATCTTTCTCGCGTTCGCGGCTCATATGAATATAACGGTCTTTCGGATGGGCGTCAAAAGCGCTTTTCGAATGGTCAACTGAAAGAAGCGGTTTATGTCGCCAGCCGAAAGATTCATTGATCCCGCGTTCCCGAACCATGTCTACAAACTGAACAAAGCTCTATACGGACTCAAACAAGCTCCTCGGGCGTGGCACGATAAGTTATCATCTTTCCTCATTGCCAATAATTTTACCAAAGGTTCGGTCGACCCTACACTTTTCATACAATATCACGGGGCTCATATTTTAATCGTTCAAATCTATGTGGATGACATCATTTTTTGGTCAACACATTTAAAATATTCAAATACTTTTGCAAAACTCATGAGAAAACATTTTGAAATGTCAATGATGGGTGAACTCACATTCTTTCTAGGAATGCAAGTTCATCAATCACCCCGTGGTATTTTTCTAAGTCAGTCCAAATATGCCCTTGAACTTTTAAACAAATTTGGAATGCTAACCTGTGACACCTATGCCACACCAATGGCACATACCAAGAAACTTGACGCTGATTTACATGGGAAATTGGTGGACCATACCAAATACCGTAGTATTATTGGGTCTCTCATGTATCTAACAGCTAGCAAGCCTGATATTGTTTTTGCCGTATATCTCTGCTCCCGTTATCAGTCGAGACCAACTGAAACCCACCTCTTCGAGGCTAAAAGAATCCTCCGATACATCAAGGGAACCATTAATTTGGGGATCCGGTATCCGAAGGATTCTGGTTTTGAACTAATAGCTTTTCGGCCGATCACGAGGATGCTTAGATTTACTAAAAGTACTTCGGAGCATTACAATTTCTTGGTGATAAACTGGTGTCATGGCAATCGAAGAAGCAGGATTGTACATCGCTGTCCTCAACCGAAGCAGAATATGTAGCCATGTCGGCGTGCTGTGCTCAAGTCATTTGGATGAGAACACAACTCAAGGACTATGGTTACGAATTTGATGTAATTCGATGTCACTGCGACAATGGAGTGCTATTGCGATCTCGTGCAACTCTGTTCAACATTCCAAATCAAAGCACATCGATCTTTGATATCATTTCATCAAGGACCACGTGGAACATGGTACTGTTGAATTATATTTTGTGAGTACTGAATACCAATTGGCAGATCTCCTCACCAAAGCCTTAGCTCCAGCTAGGTTTAATGAGTTGGTCCACCGGATTGGTATGCGGTGTTTGAATCAAGAGGAACTGGATGAACTCTTAAAACATTCTTAAAACCAGTCAAACACCAAAACCTCTTTTGTAAATATTTTTCAAAAACAAAATACAAAAATATAAAATCAGATAAAACAACAAAAATATTCTTCTATCTATAGTTTCTTTTAACGTGGTAAGTACAAATTCTTCCGTCAACACTCAAATCTTTCAAAATTCAGTATTTTTTTTCGATCAAGTGTTGAGGGGGAGAAAGCAAATATTTTTCAGTATCATAAAACCTTGTACTTGCATCTTACCTTATCACGGTTGTTTCTTTAAATGGTGGTCACTTTTCTGGTTTACTGACATTCCTCGGACTAAAATTTATAAAACTTCATTATTTCTTAAGTCGATGGGGAGTGTCGTCAAGTTTCTTTCCAAATATCCTTCGTGTGGTAACCAAAATGGAAGTTATGGACATTGGATGTAAATGGCAAAGGTGGAGGGGCTAAAACTGTCAAAAGCTCAAAGTTATTTTAATAAAACATCCACCTATCTCATTACCTCTTCACATTTAATATCTCAACCACCACATCCTACGTGTATAAATTCAACTTCAAATCCGTGTTCTTGATCAAAAATCTGTAAGTGTTTTCATGTTCCAAATGGTAAAACAAACATGGGTTTTGATTTGTTTGAGAATCCAACGGTTTGTTTTTCTGTTTAAGGGAGATTTGTGTTCTACGCATAAGATAAGAACACAAAACACAAATGCTTCATTTGTGTGTTCAGGCTGATAAAAATGATGTTAAAAGGCTCAAATGTTCTTATTATAAACGTTTTCATCATTCTAATACACCCAGAAACATGAATTGGATGATTTTTAATTTAGGGTTCATACGCGTAAGATTGGGGTTTTTCAATTGTGAATGTTTTTGGCTAAAAGGATAGTCATGTGATGTTGTTTACAAGATGAATTGACCATATCCATGCTTAGAATCTACCCAGAAACATTAATTGCTAGATAATTAAGAATTAGGATTTATGTTCTTGAAATTTGGGTATTTTTGATTCGTTTAGAGTTTGATGTTAAAACTTGGACAGAACATCTCACTAGACTTCCTAGACATCCCAGAATCATTTTTGTGCAATTCCTATGGATAGATTGCTTACTCGTAATTCTTAAGCTTTAGGGTTTAGGTTTAAGCGTAACATGTGTTCTACGCATAACTGTTTGATTGAGTATTCATGTTTGAAGCTGATAATGATTGAATGTATCTGTTAAGATTGGTGTTATGATGAACTTATTTCAGGTTTTCTACGCGTGAAAATTCAGAATCAAGGTTACTTGCCATCTACGCATAAGGATCACCTTACGCGTAGCATGTTATGGGTAAGAGAAATCTTACGCGTACGCGTTCGCGTAAGGTTCTACATAAGGGACTGGCGTATCCTGTGAAGGATATGCGTAAACAGTAACCTCTACGCATAAGGTTGACTCTTACAAGTAAGCCTTACGCGTAAGGTTTCATATACGCTTACGCGTAAGCTCTACGCATAAGGCCCTCTTTTCCTACGCGTAATATTTCTTACGCGTAAGTCAAGAACCTACGCATAAGCTTACGTTTACGCGTATAATCACTTCTGTTTACGCATAAGCTTGCCATTTCTACGCCTAATCCTAGTTTTAACCTTAATTATGAATTGTTATGCGTGCAAACTTGTAAATAAATAAATCATAATGCCGTGAAACCAATAATGTCACCAATAAGCTTAAACGTTTAATATGTTGTGAAAAATAAGTGAAAACATGGACTTTAAAACTTAAAGTTAATCAACTCACGAAACTTATCACGACGTCATTGGACTATTGGACAAACAAGTGACATTGGACTCGTAACAATCATCGACATATCACATTCAATAATTAGACAATAAAACCATCTGTTGACTAACATAATGTCTTTCGATATGTTGGTTCTTTTGGCTAAATATCTTTCAGATCACGACATGGACGCTCAAATGCAAAGATGCACCAAATGTTTTCACCGTTCTTGATATCTTTCCTCATGGTTATCCAATGAAGATTGGAAAGAATAACCTTCGTGTTGATTTTGATACTCTCACACGCTTTCGAGTCTTCTTGTTTAATTCTTTGTGGATATTCGAAGAATCATCCTTATCGGAACATGCTCACCAATTACGCTACGATTCCTGAGATCTATATTCATCAGTTCTGGAATACAATGCAAAAGATCAAAGGTCAAAATGCTATGACGGTGACGCTCAACCTCAAACAAGTCACCATCACACCGGCAGACTTAAGAGCCATTCTTCTCATACCTGTCATCGAGCGAACCGAATACACTGCCACGCCAACTAAAGAGGCTGTTCTGCAATTCATGATCAACATTGGTTATGGACGAAGCTTCGGAGTAATCACAAAGCATTCATACGTAGATCTTAAGAATATTCCTCAGCCATGGAGAACCCTCTACATCATCATCACCAAATCCATTTCTGGACGTGATAGTGGTTATGAGCATCCCAAGCTCATTGAACTACAGATATTTTGGGCTTTGGTCAACATGAAACACATTGAAGTTGAAGCTCTGATATGGGATGACATGATGTCATTCCTCAAAAATCTTGGCTCCAAAATCCCATACATAAGATATACAAAACTGTTGATCCAAAGAGCTCTAGGGTATAATCCTGATATCCCCTTGAGAACCAATGACCCCAACAATCACTCCATGTTGTATGAGCCTACACTCACCGTCAGATTTAAAGACTCAACAACAAAGAAACAGGGTGCAGTGTTACCAAAATATCTTCTCAATGATGACATCAAACAACTTTATTCATACAAAAGATATCTGGTAGCGGTTGATGAAGGCAAAGTAGGTTTTCTTGACGAAAAGTCCTCACGGTACTCCTACTAGGAAAACCGGGAGAGGCGGTGCTAGGGAGTGTTACAAGCACTGAGATCCAGTGAAAGTTTCCTAAGAGGTCTCATACTCTCAAAAGGAAAGTTCCCTCTAAAGAAGCCATCCCGATTCCCAAGCCAGAAACGAAACAAAAGCTAGTCGATAAAGACTCAGCAAACACTGAAACGGATGAAGAAGTTTTCTACTCTAAAACCCCAATCGTTGAAACTGAGAAACTAGAAAAACCTCCAAGTCCCAAAGGTGACAAGGGAAAGACTCCGGTGCTTGAGCAAGAGGAAGAAGAAAGTTCAGATGAAGAGAAACTAGACAAAGACTACAGGAAAAAGGTGAAAAATTTGAGACTCCACACGTTGCTGAACAATTCAAACAGCAACAAATTCGTGGCCCTGGAGGGTCAAGTGGTGCACTATCTACACCAGCTCCTGATGCGGTTAATCAACCCGATAAGGGAACTGGTACCACCACCCACGATCTACAACAACAGCGACTAGAGGATACCATCACCTATGAATTTGAGGAACACTACAAGAAAAGTGGCTTTTTAGGACCCCCATAAGCGTCATAAAATGGTACTTTTTAGGACCTTTCATTTAATAGGACCAAGGATGAAAGCGTTTCATGTAAGGAGGTTGTAATAGGTCCAAATCGTCCTAACCCTTATGAAACCAATTTTATGGTCGTATTATATGTCTATGAACAACACAAATAGCGTCCTAATAAAACCATATTAGGACACTTTTACAATGTTCTAACATGTGGTAACCTACTTTTAATCTTTTGATACACATACAAGCGTCCTTTAATGTTAATTCTTAGGCCGGTTATCATATACCATTATAGTTACTTTAACACCAAGAAAAGGGTCCTAATATCCCAAATACGATTATGAAACCAAATTTATGGTTGCATAATATGTCTATGAACAACCAAATAACGTCCTAATAACAACATATTAGGACACTTTTACAATGTTGTAAAACGTTGTTACCTAATTTTAATCTTTTGATACACATACAAGCGTGCTTAAAAGATAATTGTTAGGACGCTTATCATATAACATTATAGCTATTTTAGCACCAAGAAAAGGGTTCTAATATCTCAAAGAAGATTATGAAACCAATTTTTTGGTCGTATAAAATGTCTATTAACAACCTAAATAATGTCCTGATAACAACATATTAGGACACTTTTACAATGTTAAGTTAATTGTTAGGACGGTTAATAAGTTTAATAGGACAATTTCAAAGTCCGGAAAAGTCATATGATAGGACGCTATTTTCACCATGCACACTCTATTATTACGATATGAATAAAACATCAACTAAATATTAAATGAATAAAACGAAATTGTATTTCGAATTAGCAATTGTCATAACAAAATCACTAAACATAAATAAGGTAGACAGAATCTAACATAAAGTCTGTTAACATTAAACAATACATTAACGCAACAAGAAGCTTAGTCCGTGGTCATCATGCATCATCTCTCTCAATCCTCACGGACCACCTACAAATAAACACCCATGTATAAGCATTAAGCTCCATATTAGTAAAATTATTGGTATCAAAACTCAGATATACATAAGCTAGCCTTTATATGTTAAATTTACGCAATCAGGTACCTGTTTCTACATATTCCCCAAACAGTTTCTGTGTACACATATAGGAGAGCTCAAACAGATCAGCATCACAAACCATAGCAGGATCCATGAGCTGCTTGCTCGTCAGACAAAAAAGTCAAGTTATAAGGCATAGCTGCAAGGCCTCACTACTAGCTTCTTTTACGTCCTGCCAATTATTAGGATCTTTGAACTCGTATCTTCGATGAAAGAAAACTTGCATACTACTTAGGTTATGATAGGAAGTACTGTTACTTACCCAAGGTGAACAACTTGTTCTGGTTGATAATCGAGACGAGAGTCTATCACGTCATCGAGGTTTCTTTCGCAATAAAACTTATTTGGTAAAGACAATCTTCCACTCATTGTGGAATGATGCTTGGAAATCTTGGATCGATAATCGATTAGCAAGTGGTATAATAGGCATCATGATGTAATCTTTGGTTTCTTGAAATGTGTGTGTGTGTGTGTGTTTTGTGTTCCCTAAACTGTGAGGTGATCAAATTAAGTTAAGAAATCTTACATGATCCTCAAAGCAGGGTTTGGTCAAGTTGATGGAGAGGTTTCTCATTAGCAGCAATACGAAAAAAGGGGGACGGAAAAGGACCAAATCGGCAACAATGCATAAAAAGAGGAGAATATATGCTATCATATTAGCAGCAGAGGCTATAAGTTTACATAACATACCGTTTCAACATCAGTGGGGTCCATCTTCTTCGTTTACGTAGATGGCCACCGGTTTTTGGATCAAAGACACTACCAATAAAGCCATATACTTGAGCAAAGTCGGGAAGAACTGCAGAAATGAGCAAAGAACAGCATAAATCTTGGGGTGAAAAGATTGACATTCACGTTGCTAAGAATTGAATTATGATTTGGTCCGACAATGATAAAAGCGTGTTATACGATTATACCAATCACAAGAAAGACCATATCTTTGAAATTCAACGTTCCATAAACTCTCATGGTCAAGGGGTAGAAACGCACATAAGCGAGCCATACAAGTCAATAACTTACCACTTAGTTGAAGCCCGTGTGACCTTTCTTCATCTATTTCGTTTGATGGTTATGTTTTGAGAACGGTCTCATTACTGCTGCAACAGTTATTAGTCGTTGGTTGGCTGCGGATACCTGTCATCCGTAATGTACAAAAGTCAAGATAGTAAATATCAAGACTCGGGTATAAGAAAAAAGGTAAATAATAGATACCAGGTTACAATAAGCATATTAACCCATATGGATGGTTAACCTTTTACCACAGAAGGATTATGGATTTGAGAAGAAGCAACTGCAGTGGAGCTTTTCACAAGTTTAGAATTTGTTCGCTAGTATATATCCAAGTTCACTCTGAGCATTTGAGGTTTGAAAAGATGGCGTAACTTGTGAAACCACTGGAACGGTCAATCGTAAAACAATAAACTTATCATCATAATAAAGATTATGACTAGTGAAAGTAATAGCATTGTTTCACACTGACCATTTTTGCAGCCTTTTGCGGATACGGATGAGCAACTTTCCTTTTAGGTTGAGGGGGACGTAGATGTTCATTAGCGCCACTTTTTGGACCTTTAAAAAGTACTTCTGGGCATGACTACGAATCTGCAAATGTTGTTTTCCATTTGACAGATATACTTATTAATTTGATGATGCATCCTTAAACATGGGAATAAAACAAAGCTTGACATGATAATGTAAAACTGTTTGATCATATTTTAGAAGATGAATTCTTCTAATACTAACAAGAAGCTGATGCATACTCGAAGAGAGAAAAAAACTGCAAAAGTAAAGAAATTGCACATTATGTACCTGAATGACAGTCTTTGAACCTATAAAAGCTTCAATTTTCTTCCAATCATGATCAAAGCTATATACCAAAAAATCAAACAACAATCAGGTAACTAATTACTTTGAGGATAATCTATCAACTCGAGGCATTGATGTCTAATCCTATGTAGAGAAAAATGTGCATATGCAAGTACAGATAGACCTCAACTGTAGTATCTAATTACTACCCGAGGCTCTTTGTGATTAAAATACGATGGATGTTCAGTTGTTCACTATTGTGCCCAAGCCTAGCCTTGTTTGAATACAACTATCTATTCTTAGGTCAAGAGTATCTAGAAAGAGTCGAGACGGATATGTCCTAAGTCCCAACTGACTTGTAATAATGTAATCATAAAAATAAAAACATCCCATCCACTATATACATTGATTCATTATTGCGGCACACCTTTTAGATTCTTCTATTCTTTTTAAGCTACTAAGAATAGTAAATAATGTAGTTCATAACAGAAGCTTACCAACAACATGGTGATTATCTGCTATGTAAAAGAATCTGATATAACACTAAACTTAAACCTTTTGTCAATCTTGTTGACCCCTGCACGCTCTGCTTCTGCCCCCAATAAACTGTATCTACAATTGCATCATAATTGCAGCGGTTATTTTAATATGCACTACTACAAAAAATCTCACATAAACCGGTCAAAATGGCCCATGAGGAGTGGTTTTGAGACCACTCTCTGAAGGGGGGTATCTCCATGATCGAAACATATAGAAACCGGTTGCACAACCTGTCTCTGTTAGAAGCATTGAAACTAGCTTTCTCCTACAATCGGTGTCCATATTAGAGTAAACACACATATTTTTATTGGACATTGGCACCGGTTCTCCCACAACTTGTCTTTGTATAACCATCCAACCTGTCTTTATATAGAGTAAAAAGATATATTTTTACAACAAAACCTGTCTTTTTGTAAATCTTTTTTATTAAAAAAAATAAATTGGAAATTTTCCAATTTTTTGAGATTCCTTAGATTCTATAAGCAAAAGAAATACGAAAAATTACTATTTGAAAAAGATCAGAGGGGAGAGAATATTGTAAGTTGTACTATGTAGTCTTGCCTGCATAAAATGGAGATATTCCACACAGAAGCACGTAAAGAATCACACCAGCACTCCAGATATCGGCTTTTGGACCGTAAACTTAAGCAACACTTTTGGTGCAACACATTTGATAAGCCACTCCATCCTGGTATCTATGAAGGCCAAGTGTCATGAATTAGGTATATATACAGAGACAAGCTACTCAATGATGATTAATAATTATGTGCTTTATCTAAAGCATCGGTGAACTTGGGGTTTTTGATGCATACAAGTATTTATGTTGGAACATTGATACTAACCTGCACACCACCAATGTACACCTTGGGTCAGCTAATAAGTTCCTAGTGTGTATAGCTAATGGAGAGAAAGAAAATATGGGATCTGCAAGTTTTGTAATCATGTCATAACGAATCAGGACACTAGAACATTGTACAAAAATGAACATGGAAGGAAACTTACGACCCTTTTCATCTGTTGCAAAGTCTATGAGTGAATCAAATAGGTAGCCCTCATGATGGTGGTGCATCCGAGACTTTACGTTACACAAGTGAGCAAACCTAACCTTTTTTGTGTTGGAAAAAGATATGAGAAGCTATGAAGAAGAGAGTTATCTATACTACTAGTGAGAAAAATAGACCACCTATTCCATGATATTGCAACCAACCAAGGCTGGCAAAGGTAGCACTCTGGACGCCACCAGATATCAGGGTTCAGAAGAGACCGACCCTCGTGCTTGTGCTTCCAGTTCCATGTTGTGATGAATTGGCAGGTGGTGATGTGTTAGTGGTTGAATTAGGATGATCCTCTTTTTGAAGAAAAGCATGACTAAAAAGGTTGAGTAGCCATTTGAAGAGTAGTTTCTACATTACATGATGATGATGAAATATGATATATGTGCTAGTTTCTTTGTTTTAGTAGCCAATTACCATGCATATGATGTTATCACTATGATTAAATAACATGAAGTTTTAGAAAAAAAATGTATTAGATAAAGTCTTGATAAAAATAGTAGGTTTATACCAAAGGAACTTAGCTTGGAAGTAGAAAATAAATAGTTATACTACATATAAGAAGGAAGCTGAGGTATGTAAGTAAGTTAAAGAAGAATAATGAACTAGTAGTTAATATCAGAAGGGTAGAAGCAGCAGCAGCAAAGCCATTATTAATATCAAATGCATAAACAACTTCTTTTGCTATTGGTTCTGTTTCTAGATCTTCTTCTTCTTGTTGTTGATTGCCTAAAAGAGCAACACAACCAACAGCTTTCTTTTTCATTTAAACAGCAACAACAAATTAGGTTGTAAAGAAGAATTCAGGTGACCTCCTTCTTTTAGTCCCTTAGTCGCTCACTGCTTACTTACTTACTATTTTTTCTTGTCGTTTGGGTTGGGCTCCGCCTTTTGGGCTTAGCTTTTCAAAATCCAATCACTATTACTCTTTTGCTTTCTCATTCGTGAATCCTACATAGAAATATAAAGACGGACCATAAACACTCAATTTGAATAACTAATAAGGTTTTTCACATATAAAACCAGGAGAACTCACCAAGAATGATGCAAAATTTTCAGATGTCATGACCGCATTAAAACCAACAACAGGCACCAATGCTACAAAGGCAGAGAACACAGGAGTAGTAAATACACACTCGGTTTCCAGAGAAAATGGTATGTTCAAGGATTGAAGAACCCTGAAATAAAAAAAATTACAATATTTACCAAGAATAAACTGATACTCCTACTGGGTTAATAATCACAAATTAGTTTTGCAATACGCACTTCCAAATAGTTCTGGCAATCAATGTCAATGTGGGTAAACAGTGGATACGTTAGAAGAAGTAAAAGATAGAGTGTCAAACTTAATTCATCAACTGACATACTCAATCATAAAAAGAGAACAAAAACCTACACATATCAGGTACGATCGTCAAACCAATTCCAGAAGTCATATAAATAATCTAATTCTTAACATATAACTACCTCAAAATCATCATCAGTTACCAATCAATCCTTGAACCTGTGGTCACCATCACATACACGAGATTGTAAATCATTTGCTAGAGGTTTTGATTTGGGTGAAATGGATATGAAAGGACGACGATGTAAAACTGAAAGCGGCACGGTTTCATTTGTGGGCTAGTGGGATATTGGGAGGGATGGTGAAAAAAATTGAACTTTCATTTTGGGGAAAAATAAGGCGGTAGGGTTCAATTCGGAGCAAAATAAGGCGCGTCTGGCTAAATATTACGGAGTAAAAACGTTTGAGTTTATCAAAATATTTAAGTTTGAAAATTTTAAGTATTTTCAAAACATGTATAAAAATAAAGAACAAAAACATAGCTTATGTTTGGCAATGAATTTTTAAGAGCATTTTTTTTAACAACAATTTTTAAGAGCATTTAACGTTTAGAATTGAACTTTTGGCAAGAAGCTTTAGCATTTTATGTTTTAACCGGTACTGCTAGTTTTTTCCCAAAATAAATCGAGCTTAAAAAGGTTCAGCTTGGAATTTAAAGCTTTTTTTAATTTAATATGATGGTATTTTTGAACTTCAAATATGTAGAAAAATAAAGAGGGTATAAACGATAGTTAAAAACACGAGTATTTTGACTAGCTCTTGAATGAAATAGTCGGTGTCTTTGATACGAAACAGAGAGAACGGTCCTCTCCGAAAAAACCAGTGTCGTTTACTAAACAAAGAGACCGGTCTTGCTGACACGACCGGTTTGTATGCGTTTTCTATTATAGAGACCGGTGTTTTCTTGAAAACCGGTATTTCTGCTACCCATCCTCGCTAGTTTTACACTATAGATACTGGTGTTTTTATAACCGGTCTTTATTAAGGGGTGTTTATGGGCTTTTTTGTAGTAGTGATGATTCCTCATATTATATAATCACATCCTATACGTATGCCCAAGCACCACACAATGATATCAATGTCACAAATTGCTATCTAGCATGCGCTTTTACTTAATTTGAATCAGAATCACTATTTCTAATTAGAGTTAATTACATAAATGGTCACAGTGGTTTGGTCATTCTTTCACTTTCAGTCACTAAAGTTTTTTGGATTGGTTCGTGGTTTGCATATGTTACGGATCCTGTCCATATCCGAATGAAATGACCAAAATGTCCTTGTCATCTTCTTTTTCAAATCTTTTGACAACTAAGTAACGACCGTTAGTCCTTTATACGTTTTCATTCGTATTTACACGTTTTCGTCCGTATTTACACGTTTTCGTTCGTTTGTACACGTTTTCGTCCGTATTTACACATTTTCATCCGTATTTACACGTTTTCGTCCGTATTTACATGTTTTAGTCGGTTTTTACGCGCCGCTTTTATCGTTTTCATCCGTATTTACGTTTTCGCCGTTTTACATGTTTTCGTCCGTTTCACACGTTTTCATCCGTTTTCATCGCGTTTTCATCCGTTTCACACGTTTTTATTCGTATTTACGTTTTCGTCCGTTTTACATGGTCTCATCCGTATTTACATGTTTTCATCCGCATTTACACGTTTTCGTCTGTTTTCACACATTTTCATCGTACTTACACGTATTCTTCGTTTGTACACGTTTTGTTTTTACACTTTTCATCTGTATTTACACGTTTTTGCGTTTACACATTTTCATCCGTATTTACCGCGTTTTTCGTTTTACCGTTTTCATCGGTTTTACACGTTTTCGTCCGTTTATACACGTTTTCATCCGTATTTACATGTTTTCATCGTATTTACGCGTCCGTATTTACGTTTTCGTCCATTTTACGTTTTCATCCGTATTTACGCGTTTTTCGTCTATTTTACATGTTTTACTCCGTTTTACCGCGTTTTGTCCGTTTTACCGCGTTTTCGTCCGATTTTACATGCTTTCATTCTTTTTTACACATTTTCATCTGTATTTACACATTTTCGTCCGTTTTTACATGTTTTCATATGTTTTTACACGTTTTCATCCGTATTTACATCTTTTCATCTGTTTTACACATTTCATCCGATTTTTATATGTTTTCATCCATTTTTACACGTTTTCATCTGTATTTGCACGTGTATAAACGGATGAAAATGTATAAAACAGACAAAACATGTGAAAATGACCAAAACGTAAAAACGACAAATTACGTATGAATGGACGAAAACATGTAAATACGTGATGAAAACGTGTAAAACGACAAAACGTAAACACGGAAGAAAACCTGTAAAAATAAAACGTGTAAAACGGACAAAAACGTGTAAAATTGGAGGAAAACGTGTAAATGCGGATGAAAACGTAAAAAGAGATGTAAATACGATGAAACGTAAATACGGATGAAAACATGTATAAATGGACGAAAACGTGTAAATATGGATGAAAACGTGTAAATACGGATGAAACATGTATAAATGGACGAAAACGTGTAAATACGGACGAAAACGTGTAAAAACAACAAAACGTAAAAGCGGACGAAAATGTGTAAATACGGACGAAAACGTGTAATCACGGATGAAAACGTGTAAAAATGAAAACGGATGAAACGTATAAAAACGATGAAAACGGTAAAACGGACGAAGACGTGTAAATACGGATGAAAACGTAAAAACGGACGAAATGTGTAAATACGGATGAAAACGTGTAAAATGGACGAAAACATGTAAATACGAACGAAAATGTGTAAATACGGATGAAAACGTATAAATACGGATGAAAACGTGTATAAACGGACGAAAACGTAAATACGACGAAAACGTGTAAAACCGACAAAAACGTGTAAAACGGACGAAAACGTGTAAATACGGACAAAACGTGTAAAGATAAGGACAATACAAAAGACAGATAACCCATACATAACTTCCAAAAGATTGAGACATATAACAATACAAAGACAGATAACAAGTGTCCTATTATGGTGTATCAAGTTTTGATACCCAAGTATCAAGTGTCATACTAACTAATGTTTAAATAAAACTTTTGTAAATAAGCGTTCTAAAAAACTGATGTTTTATGACTCAAATAAAGGAGTGTTCTATTATGGTGTAGGATAATAAAACCACAACAAATAAGCGTACTATAAAGGTTAATGTTAAAAGACACAGTTGTCAAGGGTCCTGTTAATTTTTTTTCAAATAAAACTTTTGCAATTAAGCATTCTATAAAACTTAATAAGCGTTATAAAAAGCGGATGTTTTACGACTCTAAAAAGATGTGCCATATTGTGGTGTATCATAAACAAACCATTATGAATAAGCGTTCTATAAAGGTTAACGTTATAAGACGCTATTGTCAAGGGTCCTATTCACTTTTCTTATAAAAAACGTTTGCGAATAAGTGTTCCATAAAACCGATGTTTTATGACTCAAATATCAAGTGTCTTATGATGGTGTATCAATCTATGGGACCCAAGTGTCAACTGTCATATTAAGTTATGTTTTAATAATACGTTTGCGAATAAGCGTTTTAAATAATTAATGTTTTATGACTTATATATCAAGTGTCCTATTATGGTGTATTGTAATAAAACCATAATTAATATGCATCCTATAAGGTCCTATTAAGTTTTGTTATAATAAAACTTTTGCAAATAATCGTTTTAAAAAAATGATGTTATAAAACCATTGTACATAAGCGTCCTATAAATGTTAACGTTATAATACCCACGTGTCAAAGGTCCTATTAAATTTTGCTATAATAAAACTTTTTGTGAATAAGCGTTTTAACTAACTGATGTCTTATGACTCAAAACTCAAGTGTCCTATTATGGTTTATTATAATACAACCATAATGAATAAACGTCTTATAAAGGTAATTTATTAGGATCCATATTTTAAGTGTCATTTTAAGTTATATGATAATAGGACCCCAAATCATCGACCATCCTATTATATACCTTTTTAGGACATTGCCTAAGTAGCAAATATTTAAAAAGGACCCTAAACGCTCATATGTCCTATTAAACAGTTTTTTAGGACTCCATTATCATACCGTCCCACACAAAGGGTCCTAAAAAGCCACTTTTGTTGTAGTGGAACCAGAAAAGGAGAAGTCTGAGAAAGAAAAAGCTGATGAAGATGTTGAAGCTGCAACTAAGTCAGAAGAAAAAATGGAAGCTCAAGCTAAAGCTGATGAAGAAGCCAAGCTTAAGGCTGAAGAAATGGCTAAGTCTGGAAAAGATGATGAAGTTGATTATGATGACTTTCTTCTAGACAGCCCAACACGTTCCAAGGAACAAACTTCTGAACCGCCAAAAGACCCTGAGTCTCCTCATATCTCATCGTCATCAGACTCGTCTTCTCACTCTTCACTTCCATCATCCAAAGGCACAACCAGATCCACATCCAAGTCAGTAAAGAAACCAACCAACTCTTGGATATCCCGAGCAAAAACAAAGATTGTCAAAGCTGTCAAGCAAGTACGGAAGAAGGATGTAACCAACAAAAAGCTGAATCAACTTGCTGACAGAATCAACTTTCTTCAAAAAGGGATAAACGAGTTGTTGAAAGAAAGGGAACAAATCCAGAAGTTTATCAAAGGATATTTCCAAAAGAAATTGGAGAAGACGGCAAGAGAATATACTCACAAGTTTCTTCTCGACACCGTTCCTGGAGTGACAAGAGAAATGTTCAACAGACAACTCTATCCGAATCTGATGCATTTGGCCAAGCAAACTATAAGATCAACACCCATGACCGTAACAATCAACCCAACTGATCCTATAGTGTTCTCCAATGCTGAATTGGTTTCCAGGCTGGTAACTCAAATGTCTAAACGATCTGCAACATTTACTTCCTACGAAGGTAAATTGTTTGATGCATTGCTGGAATACCAACTCAAATCATCATGCAGAGAAGAAGCTCAAAGGCCTAAACGTCCAAGAGACGATGATGATAAGGATAAGGATAAAGATAACGAGCCTAAACGTCCAAAGAATTCTGGAGAACCCTCCTCTATGCCACCACCACCCCTAAGGACTCCAACAACAAGACGATCTCCTCCACGCTCTTCCGCTGTGTTACATATTGGATTTCACATACACATCATAACACAAACACAAGTAGGCGTATAGATGATTTTCTATAGAGAGAAAGTTAGAGGTTTGGGAGCTTTAGTGAGAGAAAGAAAAATCTTATTATGAGATCCAACTCTCTACCTTGGGAGGTAGAGAGTATTTATAGTCTTTACACAAAACGCCACCTAACGGGCTGTGGATCAGGCATACAGTGGGTAAAGACCCGTCCGTCCTCCACGGTATTACTTAACTAAATACTACTTGACATTAAATAACTACGACTACGAGCTTTCTAACGATTACAAATACTTGAGGTGACCGACACTTTAATAACTGGATTTACTAAATCCTAACAATCTCCCCCTAAGGGAGGTCACCACAAATTACATAGAATACAAACAGATATTACATTGAGATTGTTCTTGGATTCTTGTTCATGTTCTTTATTCTGTAACTCGTAGTCTTTGATTCTTCATTTTTGCATGTTTGGATAATCTGAGTGGAGGTCTTTAACTGATCCACGTGATACTGAGTTTTGAGCCATCTTTGAGATCATCAGCAAGCATAAATCTTTGACTCATTCTTTGTGGTGTTGGTATTATGTGCTGTTGTGACTTTTGGACCGACATGCTCACATTCTGGATCATGATATATTCTCATCAGAGTAGTGGAAGCTTTCGTTGATTCATGATATTGGCAGCAGATAGCGAAGCATGGAGTGAAAATATTCGAGTCATTGATGCACTAATCATGATTTCTTTAGATATGAATGTGTTGTGTGAGCATGCGGCTGTGAATTGACCGCTTCATTCGATCACCGCAAAGGTCAGGGTGTACCTGCATAAAACAGTTAGCAATAAAGCGTACGAAAGTGTCTTTGATCACTTTCGTTGAATTGAGGTACACTGTGACAACCCGTACTTTCAGGTCATTTCTCGACGCAATTCATGTCTCACTATTTCAACATTTATAGTAAACTTGGTTTACTTGTTTCAAATTCGCGTAACCTTGGAGGTTTAGCGGCGAATTCATGATCATGACATCACGTACATTTCATATGGACTACGATTATTCTACATTTCATGGACATCATGTGCATCTCATTAATTCATTCACGACATTTCATTTCACCTTCAACACGTAATTTTTATGTTTAATAATTTTTATCGCGTGAGTTTTATTTTAACATTTAATCCGTTACTTTCAAAAATGATCCCGAGGTATTTTAAACTTACATTTAGTTTATAAAACTATATTTTTAGTTTTCCTAGTGTTTCAAATTTATTTGGTACCTTAATCGTTAAAATTAAATTATTACGTCGTTTTCCTAAAAATTTTACGATAATTATTTTTATCACTCAAATTTCACAAGGAATGTATTTTTACAATTTTTATTATCACTTAACATTCTATTTTGAACTATTAAATACTTACTTGTACCAAAAAGTTACATTTAACTACACCTTTTACTTATACATTTTATCAATAATTATACAAATATATATATACACATTTTATAAAAAAAAAAGAGATATTTTGAGGACACATATCCCCAATCCGCCTTGGAGGGGAAGTCAAGGGTAGTCATAAATTAAGCATGGTCTTGATTATACATGTTTTTACACAATACATAAGTCTTACTTGATTTCATTTTCTCATTCATGCATCACAATTATTCACCAAGTGTTAGAAAAGCTTTCTCTCTCTCTTTGGTTCATCCAAAACCGGCCACATCAAAGATCACCAAGGGATCAAGAGTTTTTGCTAAATCAAGTGTGTTTATCAACCTAGATTATATCCTTTATATGGTTTTAAAATAAAAACCAAGGATATTTAAGTTAATCCTTGTTACCTACACCTCTTCACTATCACTTGTCGCGGATAACACATCTCATTATACCTCAGTGTACTCACTCTTGTCATCTCGTCAGTTTACCAAGTGAGTTTCGTAGCCCCTACTTTTACTTGTTTTCATAACTGTTTTGGGGGAGATACATGCTCAATCTGTTTTCATTTGCGTTCATAAGTACTTTAAATTTATCATGAGTACCATTGTTTCTAAATCAAAGGTTATACTATGTAAATTGTTCTTGTTTATGTTACGGTACTACGTCGTATAACGTTCTAAATCAGTTGACTACTGATACATTGAGTTAGGTGCTATTGATTATGTTCTATGGTCCTATTGATTAAGTGCTATTGTTCTACGTCAAGTTAGGTACTATTGTGAATTCATTTGACATCATATGTTTGGAACATAAACTATATACATTCTGGCAGTGGGTTGTGAACACACAGGTTGCAAGTCTTGTATGGGCGGGACTTGGAACTGAGTGGATTTACAATGCCTTTGCTGCATAAACGATTTCGATACATTGAGTTATGCATTATTATTTGAATTCATTTGACATCATATGTTTGGAACATAAATTACACACATTCTGGCAGTGGGTTGTGAACACACAGGTTGCAAGTTTTGTATGGGCGGGACTTGGAACTGAGTGGATTTACGATGCCTTTGCTACATAAGCGATTTTGAAAGTCTTTACATTTCAACGATTTGCAATGCCTTTGTGGCATAAACGATTTTGAAAGACTTTACATTTTAACTCAAACTCTATGAACTCACTCAACCTTTGTGTTGACACTTTTTAGCATGTTTTATCTCAGGTATCTAAGGTATACACTTCATGGCATGCATTTGGACACATCATGGAGTCGTGGTGACGACGCGTCTCACTTGGGTTTTACATACTTTAAAACATCGTTTGAATTGTAACAAACTTATTTCCGTACGAGATGATTTTCAATTGGGACCTATACTTTGTAAACTCTGATAGTTTTATTAAATCAAACGATGTATTTTCCAAACGACACTTTAGGTCGTTCAATATAACTGTGATTGTGATGCTATGACAGTCAACCCCCATGAATTCCATTCCGCGCAAAAAGGTAATTTGGGGTAAAACAGTTGGCATCGAGCTTCATTATAGAGAACTAGGTTGCATCATTGACCCTAGACTATAACTACATCATCATAGCATCTCATCATTTCATCATAAGTGCGGGTTCACTTCACATGCGGTCATTACGTACATTTTTCGAGTTATTCACTTTCATTTCAAAACGATTGTCACATGGATGCCCTTAAATGCCTATCCCATTATCTTTTCCCCATACTCTAACGTGGAGAATTCCTTGTCATTCCCTATCACAATTTTAACATCAGTTGACTCAACACCAAACAACATATGAGTCGATTAGTCCAAGCATTGCATAGTTACTCCTAAATTATACATAGCCTGATCACCTATGTCTAATTCAGGAAGAATCATGCAATGAAGGGAGTAGTAGTCTCATATGAGTAAGCAATTCCATAATCGGGCCAAATTTTCAAAAGATTTTCTTCAAACCACTTGTTTCCAGTTTGATCCGCGTGACAGTTCTTGTTTGATGAGTTGCAAAGATCGAGCTAGAAACAAGTTGTTACCTAAACCGATTTAGCCTAATCGTATGACAGTTCTTGTTTGATGAGTTGTGGGATTAAGTAAAAATCGGTTACCAAAAAGTCTTTTGAGGGTTTTGCTCGGGAATGGGAAAGTTTGCCACATCAAACCCTAAACCCGATAGACTAACACGAACTGAATTCAGGGACTGAATTCCTTTTTGGATGGGCGAATGTGACAACCCGTACTTTCAGGTCATTTCTCGACGCAATTCATGTCTCACTATTTCAACATTTATAGTAAACTTGGTTTACTTGTTTCAAATTTGCGTAACCTTGGAGGTTTAGCGGCGAATTCATGATCATGACATCACGTACATTTCATATGGACTACGATTAGTCTACATTTCATGGACATCATGTGCATCTCATTAATTCATTCACGACATTTCATTTCACCTTCAACGCGTAATTTTTATGTTTAATAATTTTTATCGCGTGAGTTTTATTTTAACATTTAATCCGTTACTTTCAAAAATGATCCCGAGGTATTTTTAAACTTACATTTAGTTTATAAAAACTATATTTTTAGTTTTCCTAGTGTTTCAAATTTATTTGGTACCTTAATCGTTAAAATTAAATTATTACGTCGTTTTCCTAAAAATTTTACGATAATTATTTTTATCACTCAAATTTCACAAGGAATGTATTTTTACAATTTTTATTATCACTTAACATTCTATTTTGAACTATTAAATACTTACTTGTACCAAAAAGTTACATTTAACTACACCTTTTACTTATACATTTTATCAATAATTATACAAATATATATATACACATTTTATAAAAAAAAAAGAGATATTTTGAGGACACATATCCCCCAAATCCGGCCTTGGAGGGGGGGGAAGTCAAGGGTAGTCATAAATTAAGCATGGTCTTGATTATACATGTTTTTACACAATACATAAGTCTTACTTGATTTCATTTTCTCATTCATGCATCACAATTATTCACCAAGTGTTAGAAAAAGCTTTCTCTTCTCTCTTTGGTTCATCCAAAACCGGCCACATCAAAGATCACCAAGGGATCAAGAGTTTTTGCTAAATCAAGTGTGTTTATCAACCTAGATTATATCCTTTATATGGTTTTGAAATAAAAACCAAGGATATTTAAGTTAATCCTTGTTACCTACACCTCTTCACTATCACTTGTCGCGGATAACACATCTCATTATACCTCAGTGTACTCACTCTTGTCATCTCGTCAGTTTACCAAGTGAGTTTCGTAGCCCCTACTTTTACTTGTTTTCATAACTGTTTTGGGGGAGATACATGCTCAATCTGTTTTCATTTGCGTTCATAAGTACTTTAAATTTATCATGAGTACCATTGTTTCTAAATCAAAGGTTATACTATATAAATTGTTCTTGTTTGCGTGCTACGGTACTACGTCATATAACGTTCTAAATCAGTTGACTCTTGATACATTGAGTTAGGTGCTATTGATTATGTTCTATGGTCCTATTGATTAAGTGCTATTGTTCTACGTCAAGTTAGGTACTATTGTGAATTCATTTGACATCATATGTTTGGAACATAAACTATATACATTCTCGTGGGTTGTGAACACACAGGTTGCAAGTCTTGTATGGGCGGACTTGAACTGAGTGGATTTACAATGCCTTTGCTGCATAAACGATTTCGATACATTGAGTTATGCATTATTATTTGAATTCATTTGACATCATATGTTTGGAACATAAATTACACACATTCTGGCAGTGGGTTGTGAACACAGGTTGCAAGTTTTGTATGGGCGGAACTTGGAACCGAGTGGATTTGATGCCTTTGCTACATAAGCGATTTTGATAGTCTTTACATTTCAACGATTTACAATGCCTTTGCTGCATAAACGATTTTGAAAGACTTTACATTTCACCACAAACTCTATGAACTCACTCAACCTTTGTGTTGACACTTTTAGCATGTTTTATCTCAGGTATCTAAGGCATTCACTTCATGGCATGCATTTGGACACATCTTGGAGTCGTGGTGACGCCAGCGTCTCACTTGGGTTTTACATACTTTAAAACATCGTTTGAATTGTAACAAACTTATTTCCGTACGAGATGATTTTCAATTGGGACCTATACTTTGTAAACTCTGATAGTTTTATTAAATCAAACGATGTATTTTCCAAACGACACTTTAGGTCGCTCAATATAACTGTGATTGTGATGCTATGACAATCAATCCCGTGAATTCCATTCCGCAAAACAGTAATTTGGGGTGTGACATACACCCCACGGTTCCCGTTGATCGATTACAAATCTGCTTGTGATCGTAGAATTCGAAGAATATCCTTGACAGGGTTTCGCAGCTGTTCTAGCCGTTCTCAAACCGGAACGTCTCAAAGAAGACAACACGGAGTGAGTGAACTAGCGAATTGAGATTCACTGATTGATAAAAAGAGATTTGAAAAACAATCGTGTATCGCTCAATAGAAATTGTTTTTGCAATACAACGAAGGTTTTAATGAAAATCAATTATAAATCATAAACACCTTTTATTTTGAAATATTTGTACACAGTCGATGTGCTAGAGAAAAGAGTTTTTAAGCACAACGACCGGTTTTTCAAAGGTATCCGTCAATCCATAACCTGAACCAGGATTGATTCAAAAGATTGAATCGCCCCATTGTTTCTGTTCAGTTGTCACATGGTTGATCTATTGGATAGATCTCACATGCCACCCACCAGGAGCTTGTTTGATGTTGGCTCCAGAAGGCTTTCCATCTTTATTGTGAATATGTATGCATATCACTCAGATGTTCTGGCAATACCACAAGGATAGTGCGTAGGACTCATAAGATATAATCTCTCTTTCCACATTGTGTGAAACAGAGAGTCTTCATTGAAAGTGTCCTAATGAGATTTATTGACGATCTCGTGGCTCTAGACTCAATTGTGCATATTTGGTTCCTATGCTGGAGACTAGGGAGAGGGTCTCCTTCAATACCAACTATCTCTAAGAGAAAGTCAATAGATTATGTCGGTTCCCAGTGAGAATGAAACAAGTCCTTTTAAGAGGAACTTGAGTGGTTTTGAAAGTTGAAGTGCAGTGCGTCACTGGGTCCATTACGTCTTGTCTTCAATACCGATGTTACCTTGGTAACCACCAGTAGTATATGAATTGAACCCGGTTTTTGCCCTAAGGTTGAATTATTGGAGGGCTATTTCTTTTCACCCTTTTCATATTCATTTCTTTTTCATTCTTCAACTCCTTCAGTGCTTACTGAGACTTCATTACTAGAACCTTGTTGGGTTTGTTCCAGTACTAGCTCAGTCTCAGTCTGCACTCTTCTCATATTCTCATTTTTCTCCTTTTTTTCCTCATACCTAAGGACTTCTACACTATCTAGTGGATTGTCCCTGGGTAGATCCCTCCGGTTCTGGCGGATCATGGGAACAAATACCTAACCTTATCATCCTTATATCACCATACATAAAGTAAATTTGGTCGGTCTATTTGGTATTGTTCATCTGCCATTGGAACCAATTGAAAACCATTTGAAAATCAATCCAGATACTTGTGATATATTTTCAAAGTATTTTGTATCTGAATTGTTTTTGATATTTTTAGAAATAGAGCTCCCCCTCAACATTTGCATCAAGCATCATTTTGTAATAGAAATTATTTTCATCTTTGAGGGGTTGGCTTACATCTAAGAGTAGTTATATAAAAATGTGGTTTTCAAAATAATTGCTCCCCCTCAATATGTGCATAGATATTTGAAAAGGTAGTGCACATATTAGGAAAAGTCTGCACATTGAAGTAAATTGATCACGTTTCAAATCTTTGTGGTTTAAGAGAGATGCTCCCCCTCAACATGTGCATGGAAAATTTGAAATCGTTTGGCACATGTGGGAGGGAGAGCTTGTACATCCTTATAAAACCATTTACCGAATTATCAGTCTAAATCCAATTTGAATCACAAAATCTCCCCCGATCACAATTATCAAATCATTTGAGAGTTGTGATCTCTGTAGATTTAAATTGATTTTGAAAGCTTTTAAGGAGAATTGTGACTTGATTATGAAAACGTTTTAACTGATAAGGATCAAATTTTAAGACTTTAAACTCCATTGATTAAACATGCACGATTATCTTTTGAAAACAATTGTATGACGAATAACCCCTTTTGATTTAATTGAAATCATTCTCCCCCTCAATCAATGACATAAGTTGTTGATTGAGAGATAGATGTTTTTGACAAATGTTAAGTCCAGATGATTTTCAAAAATAGAGTTCGAGTTATTTTTCAAATCAATTAGTTTTCATTAGATAGAAGAAAATGGTTATAGAATCAGAGCATGAGATTTGAAAACCAAGATAAAGCATGGCTCTGTTCTTTCATTGAAGAGCTGGTTACTGCCTGAAATGACAATAAACCATGGTTTTACTTTCTTAAAAAATTTTCTTTCTCTCAAATATTTTTTTTAACATTCGAATAACATCTAAAACCCGTTTCGTTCTTTGAATGACATCACAAAAACCGTAGATATTATCGAATCGAGGAAAACATGACAAAAGGACAATATTTTTGGATTTTTTGAAAGTTTTCTATTTTTATATTTGCTTTTTGAAGGTTTTGAAATTTTGTATTTTGTTTTTCGAATAGATATTTACAGGAGATAGATGAAGGAAAACCTTTTACTCCTCTTCTTCCTCTTGAAGACGTTTGAGTGTTTCTGGTTGTAGGCTCTTAAGACCAAGTCGTGGAAGGATAAACTCAAAACGTTCTCTATAAAGAGCTTTGGTAAAGATGTCTGCTAACTGGTATTCAGTCCTCACAAAGTATAGTTCCACCACACCGTTTTCAACTTGCTCCCTGATGAAATGATGTCGAATGTCGATGTGCTTTGCTCTTGAGTATTGTACGTTGTTGCATGAGAGAGCAATAGCACTTTTATTATCATAGTACAAAGGGATTTTGTTGAATTCAAAGCCATAGTCAGATAATTGGGATCTCATCCATAGAATTTGAGCACAACAAGATGACATGGCTATGTATTCAGCCTCTGTAGAGGAAATAGAAGTACTCATTTTCTTTTTTGAAGACCAGCTCATAAGCTTATCACCCAAAAACTAAGCACCTTCAGACGTACTTCGAGGTGTATCTTGACATCCTGCATGATCAGCATCTTCATAGGCTGTTAGTGACATACCGGTGTCCTTCGGGTACCAAAGTCCCATGTTGATGGCTCCTTGGAGATACCGAAAGACCCGTTTAACTCCTTCAAGGTGCTTTTTGGTAGGCTTAGCCTGGTATCTAGCACACATGCAAACAGCGAACAAGATGTCTGGTCTACTAGCTGTGAGGTACATCAGGGATCCAATCATACAACGATATTTCGTTTGGTCTACCATGATCCATGAGTGGTCCTCATCCAGTTTAGTACGCTCAATCATGGGAGTGTCAACAGGGTCACAAGAATCAAATCCAAATTACTTTAAAATCTCATTTGCATATTTAGATTGATTAATAAAAATGTCTCCGGGACTTTGTGAAATTTGTAATCCCAAGAAAAATGACATTTGTCCCATCATTGACATTTGAAATTTAGAACCCATTTCTTTAGTAAAACGGTCACACTCATTGGGGTCAGTCGAGGCAAAGATAATATCATCAACATATATTTGAACGTGAATTAAATGTTTGCTTGACTTCCTGGTGAACAATGTCGGATCAACTGCTCCTTTGATGAATCCAGAAGATAGAAGAAACTTTGATAGCGTATCATACCATGCTCTAAGAGTTTGCTTCAAACCGTAAAGGGCCTTTTTCAAGCGATAGACATGAGTAGGATGCTCGAGATTCACAAAACCCTCTGGTGGTGGCGTAAACCACCTCTTTCAAATCTCCATTCAGAAAGGCGGTTTTTACATCCATCTGATATACAACCATATTCTTGCTAGCAGCATTAGCCAAGAAGATTCTGATTGCCTCGATACGAGCAACAGGAGAAAATGATTCTTCAAAGTCAATACCCTCCTCTTGACGGTATCCTTTTGCAACCAATCTAGCCGTGTTCTTTAAAACATCACCATGCTCATCAAGTTTAACTTTGAATATCCACTTTAAAGCAATGATCATAGCACAATCAGGAGCAGGTACTAATTCCCATACATCTACCCGATCAAACTCATGAATTTCTTCTTGCATGGCATTGAACCAGCTGTCATCATTCATTGCGGTTTTAACATCTTTTGGTTCGACTTTTGAGAGTACAGAATTGAAGAAGCACCATAAGGCATTGGTTGGAAGTTGTTTACGAGTGGATCAGACAAGAGGGGTTTCCAATGATGTTGTCCAATGGATGATCATGTGTCCATTTTCTGAGGTGTTCATGTGGTTGTTGTTGTGGAACTGAAGTAGCAGAGTCAATGTCTCCTGATGAAGATGGTTCAGATGATGATTCAGGAGCAAAGATATTTTCAAATGGAGCATATTCGGGAGTAGCAAAGGGATTAACTTCATCTTGGGTGCCAGAAACAATTCCATGATGTACACTTGATGATTGAAGGTTTGTTGATGAGACAGAGTGATCAGTAGCTGGCGCTTCTTGACTTAATGACATCGAAACTGAAGGGTTAACTTCATTGACAGGGCTAGAAGTAGCCTCTGTTGTTGGAATTGACAGATCATTGGCATTTGGCTCATAATGTTCATCAAACATTGAATCAAACAATTTCTTCAAATCATCTTCAGATGGGGGGTACATATGGAGTTGCTGGAGAGGAGTTTGGTACAAGGGATGAACCAATGGGACTGTTTTGAAATGCGGGTCCAGAATTGGATAGTCCAGGAGCCATTTGACCGGTCAGCTCATCAAACGTAACGTGAATTGTTTCCATGATATTTCGGGTTCTCTTGTTGTAGATTCGGTAACCTTTTCTGTTTGGTGCATATCCTACAAATACTCCAATGTCCACTTTAGCTTTCAGTTTACCTAAATCTTGACCGTCATTAGTTGGATAACATAAAGCACCAAACACACGAAGGTATGATAGATCAGGTTTTCCATTGAGGACAAGTTCATATGGAGTCTTTCCATGAAATGTGTGGATTAGGGATCGATTTTGAGTGTAGCATGCTGTGGCAATAGCTTCAGCCCATAGAAACATTGGAACCTTTGAGTAAATCAGCATTGTTCTTGCGGCTTCTACAAGAGTTCGATTTCGTCTTTCAACTACACCGTTCTGTTGAGGAGTTCGTGGAGCACTTCTTTGAGGACTGATTCCAATACTTTCATAAAATTCATTGAGTTCTTTATTAACAAACTCAGTTCCATTGTCTGATCGGATGATTCTAACTGTTTTGTTAAGTCGGACCTGCAGTTGTTTAATAAGTTTAATGATGGCATCTGAAGTTTCATCCTTTGTTCTAAAAAACTTAACCCAAGTGAATTGGGAGTAGTCATCAACCACAACTAACACATATCTCTTCCCATTAATAGTTTCCACTCTCATGGGTCCACATAAATCCATGTGAATGGTATGTAGAACTTCCATAACTGAATTTGTAGGTTTGGGTTTATGGGCATACTTCTTGCCTTTTCCCAATTGACATCTTTGAACAAAGATGATCTTTTTCATACTTAAGTCTAGGTAGTCCTTTTACTAAGTCCTTACTGGAAAGATTGTTTATGGTACCAAAGTTCAAGTGATTGAGACGACGGTGCCATAGCCATGACTTAGTTTTAGAAGCCTTTGACAGCAGGCAGATGGGTGAAGCTTTCATCATGTCTTCGATAGAGATGGTGTATAGGTTTGAACCACGAGTTCCTCTGAGAAGTTCCACACCATCAAGATCTCTAACAAAGCAAGTATGTTTTCTGAAGGCCACTTCTAAGTCAGAGTCACAAAATAGTCCAACAGAAAATAAATTATGTCCAAGACCTTCAACATAATATACCCTGGAAATCACACTATCTCCAACCACGTAATCTCCATAACCCATAATAGCACCAAAATGATCATTTCCGAATCTCACTGTTCCGATGAATTTACTCACGAAGTTCATGAGCCTCGACCGGTCTCCAGTCATATGCTTGGAAGCGGCGAGTCCGGTACCATAGAACGATTTGAACGATCTTCGTTGAACACGAGACAAGAATGGATAACTGGATAATTGGGATCCCCATGCAAGAATGAGTTCCACTTGGTTAGTAACAGTGATTGGAACACCCACATCAGAAGTATAAACAATGGAATCATTAGAAATAGATGCAGTTCTAGTGTCCATATTTGTCCTATTCAAAGTATGTTCACTTCTTAAGGAATAGTTCTACCAGTCGGCATCTATTTTCTAGTGGGCATTGGCTCAGCAATTTTAGGGCACAACTCATTAACCTTACGCCCAGTAGGTATCCATTGATAACCTATATTATTAAATTTCCTTCCTGTGGGTTTCCACTATTTTCTAACTTTCTTTCGCCATTGTCGTTTAGCCTTCTTAGCTTGAATTTTTGCATTAATAGTTTTAACAGGGCTTTTAATAGCATTCATCAAATCATTCACACCACATTCAAGATTAGTAACAGAATTCAAAAAATCATCATTACATGGTTTTGAATAGTAGCGAATTGAATTAATTACAAGACGCTTATAGCTAATAGTAGAATCAACACGATTCGTTTTATTCAACTCAAACTTAATATTCCTAGGGTGATCTTCTACTCTCTTCCAATGCACACTCTTAGCTTGCGAGGTCCTATCTTGCTTGGTATTTCCTGGAGGCTATGACCCGCTTGCTTTAATGTCACCTGATTACTCTGTAGAGGGAATTATGGGAACAATAGTTGGTTGATCTACTTTTTGCATTCCTGAACTAGATGTGCAGGGATCTGAACTGCTTGAAGGCACATTAGTGTTCACTTTCTTGACACTGGGCATAGAATGGTTTGTATGCTTGGCTCTAGGCATAGAACAAGGCATCACAGCTTTGCCTTTTGCACCTAAGGATTTAGGACATGTTGCAATTAAGCATTCTAGCAGCTCCTGAGATCGTTTGGCCTGAATGCAAGAAAACCTAATTTCTCTATCAAGAGGCTTATTTATGAAATCCTCTTCCACAATCTCACGGAGACATTCTAGACTATCCTTAAGGTGAGCACAATAGTTATGAAATGCATGTTCATTATTTCTAAGATGAGGAGGAATGTATTTAACTGATCCAGATATATTTGCAGATGCGAGGATGACTTTGATGCAACATTCTCATTAAAAACAATTGGCATTTTCCCATTTTCCTGCCTCTATAGATTCTCAATTTCTTTTTGTAAAGCAGTTATTATTTTGTTGTTTTTGTCACGAGTGACTTTCATTGAATCATATAACTCTTTAAAGTGTAGTTTAACCTTGTCATTTTCTTTCAGAAAACTTTCATTTTCCTTTTGTAAAACATTAACAAGATTTTGAAGGTGAAACGTTTGAGAAGATTGAGAATCTAAAGGAGGAGGCATTTGGGAGCCATTCACATTATTCTTTTCTCCCTTCAATTGTGAGATTTGAGATCTCAATTTTTTGATCGTGTTGTAGTGGGCTTGAATTTGTTCATCACGTTTGTTTATTTGAAAAACTGCATCAAATTCAGGAGCATCTGAGGATGTCTTGATATTTGAGGTTTTAACATTTTCTTTAAGGTGTTGATATTTTAGTTGTAAATTAAAATGTTCAACTTCCAATTTAGAAAGATGTTTGACCAAATTATCATGATCATCTTTTTCGATTTTATCATGCAGTTTTGAATTTGTTGTTTCAAGCTCAATGACACGATCATGGGAGACTTTCAAAGCAATAGATAATTCATGAAATTGAGAAGCATTAATTGAACAATTCATAGCAGTGTAAAACACATCTTGAGTAATACATTCAGAAATCAGATTCTCATTCAAGGTATGCAAATAGTTGATAAATCAGCAAATAGTTGATAAATGACATACTGACTGATTAAGGTCTTGCTCTTAGTGGGAATAGATCTAGGGACTAAATGCATTGGAGTATTAGGGGATAAATGGCGAGGCATTCTTCTACATGGGGGTTCGTGCAACAAACTCATCACTTTTTCATGTCCATATCCTTTTTCCAGAACACTTGTTCCAAGGTCAGCTGTGTTTGAGGTCTAAACTTGTTAAAGGCAATCCAATTGTCCTTAGCATAATTGGGTGTTTTATAGCTGATTTTCTTTTCTATGCACAAAGGGTTCTTAAGTTTCTCATCCAATTTCTTTCTAGTGACTTCTTCTAACAGCCTATCTTCCTCAGTGTTCTCAGCACAACTAGGTTTCTGCCTAGGCTTAAGGATTTCGTGTCCATCATAAATTACCTTTTGTGCTTCTCTAGCCTTTTTGCAAGCCTCAGGGTTTGGTTCATCAACTAAGGCAACACTATGTTTGTCACTTAGAACTCTATGCTTAGTGATCATGTGAGCAGTCTGAATGTGTTTCCTTGTACGCATACAACTTATTTTCAAGCTTGTTTTTCAAAGTTTTTAGATTAGAAAAATCATTCAAAATTTTTGATTCCTTAGCACTAAATTCTTGCTTAAGCATTTTAACATTTTCTTGAAGTTCTTGTTTTTGCTTAGCAGTTTTAGAAAGCTTTTCTTGTAAGGAGTTTAACTCTTGTTTTAATACTTCTTCTCTAAAATTACTTTTTCTAATTATTGCACGCATTTGGTCATCCATTTCCTGCTCACGGGTAGTTAACTCAAACTTAGCACGTTGTTCATAGATAGCAACTTGTTCCTTATAGGCATTGAGTTCAGAGGTAACAGAATCATCAGGGGCACATGCAGTGTATTCATAAAAAAAACAATCATTATTGACTACAGAAGATACATCACTTGGTACAATCTCACTTTCACTTTGAGCCACATGTTGATCATATGGGACAATATTACTATTTCCTATATTTTCAACATCTGAATCATAAGTTTCAAGAGATTGTACTTCATTATGTATCTTTTGCTCATCAACCTTATCATACAGTTTTAATACCTCTGAGATGATTGATTCTTTGGATGGACCAGCCTATTGCGGTAAAGGACCTTAGGAGAGACCATAGGAGAGATGCTAGCCATGAAGATTGACTAGGCAGTTGGTTCATCATCCACATCCGAATCATAAGCATCACAGTCAGCTACTTGAAAGGCATTTGGATTGTTCTGACCCATACCCTGTACTTGCTGCTCATCTACATCAGCATCATATGTCTTAGCATTCCCTTCAGCAAGAAACAACAACTCTTCTTTATCTAAAGTTTCTCCGTTGTCTTGAGCTTGCACAAGCAGCATCTTGTCTCTGAAGTATTCTGCATTCTGAGGACGTTTTAGAGATGTATAGTTCCTTGCAATATGTCCCTCAGCACCGCAGTTTTAGCATTTGATTGGCTTTGCTTGACCTTGATTCCCAATCCTTCCCCAATTTTGATTAGCAGCATAACCTCTACTAGCTCCACCTCTTCCCTGTTCATACTGGCTTTCTTGAAGTGGTTGTCCCATAATTTTTCCATCTCTGACAACAGCATGAATATGTAGATTGGATGCAGTTCTGATCTCATTGTTAGTGTGAAGACTGTTGGTATGTGGACTGAGGGTCAGGTTTTGTTTAACCATAAGAGCCAGTTGATTAATGAAGTGTCCCATGACTGCATCAGCATCAGCTTGCTTGAACCTCGGTTCAGGAATGAGTTTGTGATTACCATTACCCAAGGGTATGACTTGAGATGCTTTGGTAGTAATACCGACATTGGTGTAGAAGGCAGTTGAGTCATTTGATGAACTGGTTTCTCCCTGCTTAGATTTGAACTGCTCAAGAATCCTTTTTTCAAACATATCATGTCTCTCATTCTGAAGAAGGAAGGCATACAGTTGCTCATAGTTTGTGTTCTTCAATCCTTTGGTTAGCTTTACAAAGGTGACAAACTTGTGCCACTCGGGATTCATGTTGTTCACAAACTTAGAGTTCAGCTGAATATTTGGCATAGTCATCTTGATATTCCTCATATCATTCACCAGTTTGTGGAATCTCACATAATTTCATAGACACTCTCTTCTGGTTTCATTTTAAAGTGCTCAAACTCATCATACAGTTGAGATTCTCTGTCTTCTTTAGTCAATTCGAACCGAGAGAAGCATCTTGACATTATCCCAAACTGCCTTGGCTTCAGTGTTGTGATTGATCAGCTTGTAGAAGTCTTTTGGAAGACCACGAAGGATGATGTTTGAAGCCCGATATCGGCATCAAATCTCTTTTTCTCCTTATCACCGAGCTCATCATACGTCTTTGGTCTGTCCAATCCAAAGATCATGGTTCCATCTGCAGCAGTATCAATTATGTCTCTTGTAGTCTCAACCTGATAAGGTCCTCCATCTATGGATTTGAGAATGTTGACCCCATTTTCCTTTCCAAGACAAGTACAATCGATTCTTTGAGCCCAAGAGTCGTAGTCAGATTCTGTCAAGCATAGGTGGGACGAGTATCCGAACCGCTTGAACATCCTCGAACATGGAAATGATTGTTGGTACGTTGGTAGAGATGTTAACAGATTACACGGGATTTTAAAACTCTATGATTAAACCGGGAAATAGATTCTTTCACAGGATTTTACTGAATCAAGAGAAAACCGTATTACAAACAATAATTCAACTAAGTCGCTAAGAAACCTTGACCCAAGTCGCTAAGCACCAAGTTGCTAAGTATTATGTAATCAAGTCGCTATAATGTCAAGTCGCTAACACACCAAGTCGCTACGAATTTTGACAGCAACTCGCTAAGCACCAAGTCGCTAAGTAGTCAAGTCGCTAAATAGCAACTCGCTAATGTCCAAGTCGCTAACACCAAGTCGCTAAGAAACTTAAGTACAAGTCGCTAACAAAATTGAAAGCAAGTCGCTACCTTCACCAAGTCGCTACCCGTAGTGGAGAATCCACTAAGTGTACTGTTTGTCGGCTTGTCTCAATAGACAAGTCGCTAAGCTCAAATCACTACCACTTCAACTACAAGTCGCTACCAACTTACAAAGCAAGTCGCTACCAAGATTAAAAATCCGTGACTCAAGTCGCTAGCAAGAATATCTCAAAAACACCACTTTTTAATCCAAAAACAACCCAACCACAATGATTCAAGCCTTCCAAATCAAAACCTAAACACTTATGATGATCCTAAACACAAAAGTACAATCAAAATTCAAACTTTAACACTAGAAATGAACCAAATGATGCAAACACCAATAAATTTTTCAAACTCAAAAACCACCTAAAAACCACTAGAAATCCAAGGATATGTAAGAGATGATCTAACCATGGCTCTTGATACCAATTGTTACATATTGGATTTCACATACACATCATAACACAAACACAAGTAGGCGTATAAATGATTTTCTAGAGAGAGAAAGTTAGAGGTTTGGGAACTTTAGTGAGAGAAAGAAAAATCTTATTATGAGCTCCAACTCTCTACCTTGGGAGGTAGACAGTATTTATAGTCTTTACACAAAACGCCACCTAACGGGTTGTGGATCAGGCATACTGATGGGTAAAGACCCGTCCGTCCTCCACGGTATTACTTAACTAAATACTACTTGACATTAAATAACTACGACTACGAGCTTTCTAACGATTACAAATACTTGAGGTGACCGACACTTTAATACCTGGATTTACTAAATCCTAACACGCTGACAAACCTCAGGACTCTGAGTTACCACCCCAGACAGAGAAAACCGGTGATCACTTTGAGTATACTGGTGGTGACGATGAGGAAGTCCCTGAGCCCCAACAACAACCCACCTCACCCGCTTCAACAAAGAAACCAACATCCTCATCTAGGCCAAAGAAGAAAAAGAAGACGCCTAAGGCTGATGTTGTCTCATGGCTAGACGAAGATGACACCGAGTTTGAATGGTTCTCTTCACTTTTTGATGCTACTCCCGCCCTTATTGACGATCAAGATATGGTAGAAGGTCAAACATTGGAGCATGCTAAGTTACTTCAAGAGAAGTTTCGGGTGAAGAAGATGACGAAATCAGAGTTGAAACGAATCAAGAATGAAGCATCTCAACTACTCAAAGAAAGCTCGGAAAGTGATATTGAAGTTGAATATCACCTTGAAAATATAGCACGAGCCATGTCTAACCACATTGATTGGCTCAACCCTGAAGCAAACATTGACTTCACCAGAAGAGACAACCCTCCATACTACACCGACTGGTCTAGACCCCTACCAACGATTGGCCAACCAGTTCAACCTAAGATTCCATTTAGCTACTTCTTCAACAATTGCTTGGAATTTCTTCTGCACGGTAGCGTTGATTCAAAGAAATACGCTACATCATTTACACTTCCGTTCCCGGCAGCCATATACTCCAACTGCATAGCCATCGAAGAAAAGGCTACCCACATGTTTTCCTACAGCGTGGAATGGTGTGACATTGATGCAATGTACGGGATTCACCATTGGCCGGAACGCCGACAAATCTACTACAAAAGCTGCCATGTTCGAAAGTCTCAACATGAAGTGTACAGCGATAAAGGGATCGTTGCTGTTAAGCATGTCACTCTTTCGTCTAAATGGGACTACACCTTCCTCAAGACTATCGTGGTCAAAAGACAAGACGAAAGGGACTATGAATTCTGTGAAGCGGACTTTCAGAACTTGTCTCTCAATGACATCGAAGATCTGTATCTTACCAAGGTACAGGGAAGAATGAGACAATTCTCGTCGAAATTCAACGTGAATACATCAAGTCCTTGCTCATCTTCATCAGAAGCATAGTGATCCAGGAACGTGTAGAAGATTTACAACTTTTTGTTGAATCGTATCGGACTTCGTGTCAACCTCACGGACCTCAGCTAGAACTTCCTGACATCAACCAGCTTCCACAATACACTCTTGTCATTAAACCATTCGGAGTAGTTTACCGTAGTGAACTACAACGCAACTGCTTGATGGCGTGTAGAGATCTTCACAAATTTGGGGATCACACATTGAAGAAGGTCAGGGATGGCTTCGCTTATAGGTTGAAGGTGATACATGATGGCATTGGGTCTCCAAAGCGATGGAATTCTCAGGAAAGACGGGATGTTAAGAGGATCATCACTAGGATCGATGAAAGGTTGTACAGAAGGGACCAGTTCAGAACTGTGGAGAGCTTCGTAGGTGGTCGTCCCAGGATTACTCTCACAGGCTATCAACGCCCTGTTCGCATTCCTGGAAAGATTGATGGACTACCTGGTACCCCTTAAACTATTTCAATTTCATATTAATTTGGATGTGTGATTCTATAATGACTATGGTTTTTGCACACATAACAGTGTACAACCCGTACTTGTAATGAAAGGACCCTGTGGTACGCTTCACTGCCACAATCCTTATAAAAGGAGCGAAAGCTTCTTACTTTTGAGTAAAACTTATCAAACCTGTCAATTTTAAAAGGTTTTGCTCAAAAGAACAAGTAATTCCCCTTATGTTTTTTTTTTCAAAACCTCAACCGTTAATATCACTTGTTGAGGGGGAGTATTTGATCAAAACTTTGTTCACAAATTTTTCTTCGTGTAATCTTCCCACAAAACTCAAAATGGTCATATTTATTCTCAACATTTCTTCAAAAATAACATATTTATATGCCATTTTTGAGGGGGAGAAAAATTATGTGATAAGAAATATGTTGTGTTTTACTATTGAATCCTCGTGTGAAAAGACTTCAACCCATGAATTGACGAGATCTGAACAGTCATACATTGAAAAGATTTGTCTTCCAAGACTTATCCAAGTAAATTGTACCCATTCGAGAAGTTCTTGATAGACATGAACTTTGACGGGTTTGAAAACCTTTCGGGGTTGTCCACATCTTCAAGGTAGTTATTAGAGCTAGGTGTCACCCAAAAGCTGACAATGTATCTCTTTAACTATGCAACGTAATCGTGTCTCGCAAGGAATTGTCTATTGATGAGTGTGTAAATACTCATCATTTTTAGTCAAATCTGAACTGCAAAACGTTTAAAAATGCTCAGAAATGCATCAAAATACTGAAAATATCTTAAAAATGCATTTTATGTGTTTCAAATGCAAAATTATCAAAATCAGATGAAAAAAACATATCAAATTTGCAAAATTGCGTTTCATCCCCAAGTTTCAAAAGTTGTCAAAAACAGCCCCTGAGCACATAATTTCAAAAGTAAAGTCACCAAAGGTCCTTTTAAAATCAAAAGTTGTCAAATTTAGTCCTTTGGTGAAAAATGTTAAAAGTTTGAGAAAATTACAAGAACGGTCCTCCAAGTTTAAAATTGGCGAATTGGTCCCCTGGAAAATGTGAAAATGGCAACATTGGTCCTTGTACTTTTGAAGATTGTCACTTTTGGTCCCTTGAAACAAGTTTGATGATTTGGCAGCTTAGGCCCCTCAAATTTCAGAAATTACACCAAGGTCCTTGTCAATTAAACCCTTGTCAAACCCATTTGGCCTAGTCAATGAATTTTGGACCCTGTCAAATTGCATTGTGAACCCCCCCTATTATTAACCCTGCTTTGATCAATCCTGGTCAAATCCCAAAACCCGCCAAACTCTATCCTTCCCAACTGCTTACCCTGCAACAAGTTATCTCCCATTCCCTTTCCTCTCATCCACTTAACCATGTTCCCCCACCTACAACAAGCCTCCAAGATGCATTTAATGCACCTCCCTCCCCCTCACTCAACCCCATTTGTCAAACACCCATTTTGGCGCCAAAAATAGGTTTAAACGGTTGAGATCAGTTTTGAGCCATCCAATGGCTAGGATTGGTGGGATATCATCAGAGAAGACAGAGAAAGGGATTGGGTTATAAAGAGAGAAGGAAAGAGAAGAAAGAAGTAGTAGATTAATTAGCTTAAAATTTCTTATTGTCGTTTTTCTTGTCAATGTTCTAGTTTAAATTAAAAGTTGTAATCTCTTGTTCAAATATGTTAAATTCAAGTTATATTTGCAGTATTTATAAGTTTTGATCAATGATTCTAAGTTTTTTACCTATTATCAATTATTTACATAACTGTTGAAATTTTCAATGTCTAAGTCTTGTTTAAAAGCTTCTTAAATCTCATTTATCAACTTCAATAAGCTCAAATGAGTCGGTGAAAGCATTGTACGAGCTCACATTCTAGTTTCCACTCATTTTGTACTCGGGTCAACAAAAGTCAACTGGTGGCTCAAATAGCTATGGAAATGGTTAGGGGTTGATGCAGTGATAGCTATGGGTTGATTTGAAGTCCAATGGGTTGGAATAATTAGGTTAGAGGTATCTTGGTTCACTGGTTTCAAGCTTTAGCAGCTTTGGACTCTTGTAAGTCATTTTCAAGTTTTTTTTTTGATGCATATTCAGTAATTGTAGTTAAAAAAGGTTCCTATCTGTTCTAATAGTTGTATTTAGGTTACATTAGCTTAGTTTGATCATTGTTGTTAGTTGAATCATTGTTTGGATCAAGTTTGGGTCATAATCAGTGTATTAGGGTGTGTTTGGCAAAACAGTGAAAACTGTCTCAAGGGTTAATTCACTAGTCAAGTCTTGTTTGTTCATGCTAGTTGAGTTATATATAACTCATATCTGTTCTAGTTTGGGTCTGCAACACAAGAAAAGTCAAACATCAAGAGTATTCCATCTCTACTGTCACTGTTGTGATTTTTAGAAGTGCAAATCATTATTTTGTGTTAAGAAACTATCAACAAAGCTTGAATCATGTCCATTACACTTTATAACATCAACTTCAGTCAGTAAATTGGATCCAAAGTTGGAAAAAGTCAACTTCTCATCATTTCATCAAAAGTCAAAATATGAAAAACAGGTTTTGAGCCAACTGATGGAGATTTTTCATTGATTCATTTGTGGGTCAAATTTAATGAGGTTTGGTGTTTCAAAAACTTCAACTGGTTATCTATCTTATTAGCATTTTTGTGAATTTTTACAAATATTTTATAAGCTTCAAACAAGCTTGTACTTTAGGTCCTATCTCCCCTGCTCCACTGTCAGCAGTCACTGAGAGTTTTTCTCAGAAAGTGCAGCTTATGCACAGAGCTTATTAGAGCTTTTCATTGTCTGATTTTTGGCATAATTAATCTCAACCAGGTCTACTTTAGGATCCAAGTGGAAGTTTTCAATTTGAGCTTATTGTTAACACTGTGCTTGTGTCTAAAGTTGATCCCCCTTCACTGTTTTTAAGCCAAAATCTCAATACATAAATCTGTTGTAATGAGCTTATCAGAGTGTTTAGCTGTTGATTCTTGTTTCATTTAAGTTCTTTTAGCATCATATTGTCTCTGTTTCAGTTTGGGGGCTTTTAGAGTCCATTTGCTTAATCATGTGCTTATTTCAATAAGCACTCCTTCATCAGTTTCAAAATCTTCCACATAAGCACCTATTTTTCTATTTTTCTCATATTCCTCATATTATTTTAAGCATTTCCTGAATTTTTCAGATTTTTCCTAGCTTGTTTGGTATTTTTCTGCATTTTATTTAGTTTTTAAGCATTTTTAAATAGCATTTAATATAAAAAATTAGAAAAAGGTTCAAAAAAATAATTTTGCAATTTTCTTAAGTTTAGATAAATATAAAAAGACAAAAAAATATTTTTCTAGATTTTTCTTAGTTAAATTTGTATTTTCTAGCATTTTAATTAGTTTTAAATAGTTTTAAATTAATAATAAATATAAAAAGTCTAAAAAATATCTTTTCAGTTTTAAAATTAGTTTTATCATATTTTAGATTTTTCTAAGTTTTAATTTTATTTTTCTAGTCTCATTTCATATTTTCTTTTATTTTAGAGTATTATTAAATAGTTAAAAATAGTTTTTAATTAATAATAAATAATTAAATAGTTGTAAAAATAATTTTCCTTTTCTATAAAGTTTCTTATATCATTAGGTTTGTAAAAATGTATTTTTCATATTTTTAGGACTTTTATTTCATAGATTTCACTTTTTATTTTGTACGTTCACGTATTTTTATTTTTAAACGTAAGTTCTTAGTTTTAATTTTTAAACGTTCATCACTTTAAATATAGTGATAGCGTTTATTTAATAGAGTTTATCTTTTTATCTTTCTTTAATTTGCATTTAAGCCGTCTTTATTTGTTGGCTTTTTCTGTAGTTATAATCCCTTTCTCTGATATCCTTTTCCCGTTCAAACTCCTCGATCACTAAACGTTTGATAATCCATTGCACAACTCGCTGGGACATAACGACCCGGGGAAACACTGTACTCCTCTGATCTTCATTGCATTCGTGCTTAAGCCGTTTTAAGCTGGTTACGGTCCGCCATTCACAAGTGGCGGGCTTGTGTGATTTAGCTTGACTGTTTGGCACGCATCAAATTTTTGGCGCCGCTGCCGGGGAGCTGTGCTGATTATCTATCGTCTAGCAGATTAGTTGTTTGAATCCTCACTCTTTGTTTATATCATCCATCTCTGTATATATATATATCCATATTTTCTTCTAAAACATCCAAAAACTTATAAAACACAAAAATATTTTTCCTTTTGTTTCTATATATGTATCAAAAATAAAAATACAAAAAAAAGAATCGTCGTTTTCTTTAATAATTAACAACTTAAAAGATTACCACCGAAAACCAAGGCAGTGCACTACCTAACTGGGGGTGCGACCATAATAAGTTCCCGAACTAAAGATATAAAACTTGCCTTTGTGTCCATTGTGATTGGTGTACCTTTTTCAAAGAAGCCATTCACCTTGGATTATTGGTTAAGTTCACTGTTGTTTTGCCTCGATTTTGTGTTAATTGATTTTGTTGTGATATCGACGTTTCAGAACCAGAAAACCCATAAAGATTCTTCTCACCCTGATTTTTTACAAACCGTCTTCATAATTCTCATTCTCATGTGAAAGATCTTCATAATTCCATTTCTCTCCTTAACTCTGAGTTTCCTTAGAGTTAACTCTAGTGTATGCGCACTCGCTCTTCTAGATCTGTGAGCCCATTTCGTGAGCTTGTCAAGATTCCAAGAAGGCGTGTTCGTAGACTTTCTGCTCCATCAGTCGGATCTGAGATCCGGACTGTTCACACTACTCCCGTCGCCATGGCAGACGAACGTACCATGGCGGAAATGCTCCAAGCACCCACCGAGGGTTATGGAGATGCCATCGTTTTACCCGTTATCAATTCTGATCACTTCGAATTGAAGACACATTTGATCCAACTTGTGTCTACGAATCAATTCCGCGGGTCTGATCGAGAAGACCCGTATGCACACATCCGTTGGTTCAACCATTTGACATCAACTCTCAATTACAAGGATGTGCCTCAAAACGTGATCAAATTGATGCTATTTCCGTTCTCAATTGCGGGGACAGCCCGGATTTGGCTGGAAAAAGAACCCCCTCGATCCATCGAAACTTGGGAGGATCTTGTCCAAAAGTTTGTCAATTATTTCTTCCCTCCATCAAAGACGACTAATCTTAAAAATGAAATTTCTGGATTTCGTCAAAATTTCGAAGAAAATTTTGGAGAGGCATGGGAGAGATTCAAAGATCTCCTCAAGAAATGCCCCCATCATGAATTCACGGAGCTTCAACAAGTCAATATCTTTTACAATGGGTTGAACGGTAATGATCAAGATTCCTTGAACGCATCCGCGGGTGGAAATATCTTGAATCGTAAACCTAAAGATGTGCTTGAAATTTGTGAGAGTAAATCAAAAGTTCCTTTTTCTCGAAACAAAGTCAATGTTCGAACACTCTGCTTCTTCATCCGGTAACTCTTCCGAGTTAGCCGCTCCGTTAGCCGCTCTAACGGATATGATCCATTGTATGATAAAAGAGGTAAAGGAAATCAAAAGCGAAATTCAAAAGCGGAACCAATCAAAGCCATAAACAAGGTGTGTGAAATTTGTAGTGGTCCACATGCGTATTATGATTGTCAAGCAACCGATGCTTCCTTTTACCAAGCTCCCGTAGCTTCGGTAAACCACAATCAATACCGACCACAGGCTGATCCTCACTACCGTGCACCTAGCGGTATGACACCACCTGGTTTTCCTCCTGTGCAAAACCATGGCAATCAAAATCGCTTTGTTTCGAATCAAGGACAAAATTTCAATAACTCTCAAAATTTCAATCAAAACCGGAACAATTTCAACCAACCTTATCAAGCTCCAAATCAGCAAGGTTATCAACAACCTTTTCAAGCTCCTAATCATCAAAGTTATCAACCACCTCCTCAAGCTCCCATGCCAAATGACTTCATGAAAATGACTGAGTCAAACATGCGTTCAATGCAAACTCAGATCAATAACATGAGAGGTGAGCTAAAAAGGGAAATTGATACCACACTGTCTCGGCAGACAAATGAGTTGAAGAATATGATGAGCAGTTTCATGAGCATGAATATGAACAAAGCTTCGCCATCTTCTGGAGGACTCCCAAGCAATACCATTCCCAATCCCAATGCCGAGTTGAAAGCCGTCACCACTCGTAGTGGTAAGACGCACAATGGACCTACGACTCCTATGCCCCCTCCTCCTGTGGCATTTAGTCAAGTTACCAAGGAGACAACGGACAAGGTGCATTATTCAAGCCCACGAAGTACCGCACACGTCCCACCTTCGGTAGTCCAACCTTCAAGTCCGGAACCCGATGTTCCGAAGAAAAATCTTGAGCCAGAAAACACTTCCATCCCGGCTCAAAAGTCTAGTCAGCTTCCATACCCATCAAGAATGAATGATGAGAAGCTTAAAGACAAAAACAAAGAGCAAATGGAAAAATTTTTCCAAATCTTCAATGAGCTTCACTTTGATATAAGCTTCGTTGATGCTCTCGTTCTAATGCCTAAATTTGCATCCACGCTTAAAGGCTTACTCACCAACAAAGACAAGCTATCAGAGATGGCTAAAACTCCTCTCAATGAGCAATGCTCAGCAGCCATTCTTAATAAGCTTCCCGAAAAGCTTGAAGACCCTGGCCGGTTCTTAATCCCGTGTGATTTCTTGGGGATGTTTCAATGCTCCGCCTTGGCCGATCTTGGCGCTAGCATTAACCTCATGCCACTCTCAGTATGGAAGAAACTGTCTCTTCCTGAACTTTCATCCACTTGTATGACACTCGAGCTAGCGGACCGTACCATAACTCGTCCACTTGGGATAGCCGAGGATGTTGTGCTAAAAGTGGGAAAATTCCACTTTCATGCTGACTTTGTTGTTGTAGACTTCGATGCAGATCCTAAAGTTCCCCTCATCTTAGGGAGAGCTTTCTTAAGAACGAGTCGTGCTCTGATTGATGTGTTTGCAGAAGAGTTGACCATACGGGTTGACAACGACGAGCTCACGCTAAATATCAACCAGAACTCCAAACCTCTATACAAAAAGAGTGTTGCCACAATTGATCAAAAATCTGAAAGAATCAATGCAACACTCTCAAATTTCACGGTTAAGAGTGTTCACCAAAAACGTGCTGAGCTCAAAGCTTTGAAAATTACCCCTGGTTCAAACAAATGGTTTGAAAGCTGTACCAGGGAAGTCAAGAGTGTTCTTAATGATGATGACGATGATCTAGAATCGGAGACTTCATCGGAAGTGGTGGAAACTGCTAGCTCTAAGAGCACACCACTTGTCCCACCTCCGGCTTCAGTTTGTCGCATCGAGATTGTTAACTCTGTGGATGAAACCAAACTCTCTTCAGTTTCATCTGAGTTGGATGATGATGTTTTTGATCCAGGGGAAGACATTCTTCCCATTGATGAATCTCTCAAAAATGATCCATCATCCTCTAGTCCTATTCCCGACTCTTCCATCCCTTCCCTCACTCCTGATGAGGAAGATGACAACTTTTGGAATGAAGTCGATGCATTTCTTAGTGATGAGTCAATTCCAACGGGAATTGATAACACTTACCTTGATCCGGAGGGAGACATCCTTTTTCTGGAAAGTTTGTTGATTGAAGAACCAGCTAAACCCACCCTCCCTCCCGGACATCTTCTTGACAATCACCATCTAAGCTTCAAGTTTAAGCTTAAAAATGTCAAAACTGGTGATTTGCTTCTCTCTGCTGAGGAATGGACATGCATTCTCATGTACGTCTTTATTCCATTCTTCACAGATGGTGTGGTTGCTCTTTCCCTTTTCTCTTTCGGGAATGAGGACACCATCTTTGACCCCGGTATCATCCTTCATAGTTTCTACTATTAACAATACCGCGGTTATATCTCGTCGGAGTGGAACTTTCTGATGTTCATATGTTCATTAACATTGTGAACGAAAGTCCGATCGAGATTGGTTTTCCACGTTACTTTCCCCATGAACAAATGAATTCGGGGTCGAGTCAAGCTAGCGACTCGGTAATCAAAAACAATAGCACACTGTATGGGTTTTCACCCATATTTCTGACTTCTTTCTATTTTCTACCACCCTAGTGTGGGGGATTGCCCACATGTTGTATATAAGTGTTTCCAAAAAAAAAAATCTTCTTTCTAAATAAATGGCCGTAGTATTTCCCTTTCACGTTCTTTGTTTCGGCATAACCGCCGGTACTTTGAATATTGAGGGCAATATTCATCTCTAGTGTGGGGGGGATTCTCACGATTTTATCATGTAATTATACCGCCCAATTCCCCCGTTTTTGGCCAAAATTTTTTTTGGAGTAAGTGTTCTACACTTTCTCGTCAGGTTATCAGTCCGCCTTGTCTGTAAGACAAAAGGATTGGCTAATCCAGGAGCAAACGGCTCTTGGTAAAGATTTCTCAAATCCGTTTATATGGCTTGCAATTTGCCCAAAATTGTATGGTTCTCAACTCACCATATCCTAAAAAGTGAAGAGTTGGCTAGCCCGCAAGGTTATGGCTTGTGGTAAAGGCAGTGGAAAAACCATAATTGGTAATCAGCTCACCAAAGATAATACTGATAATTTATCTAAGAGTTGGCTAGTCCAGAAGGGTACGGCTTCTGGTAAAGACAAATCAAATCCGTTGGAAGCTGGTGGTTTGCTCAAAATCACATGGTTATCGGTGTACCATGGTTCTTACTTGAACTAAAACATTTGGCTACTCCAGAAGTAATGGCTTCTGGTAAAGAGATCAAAACCATTAAGTTTTTCTCAAAAGATTGCTAGGGACTAGCAATAGTTTAGTGTGGGGGATTGATGAGTGTGTAAATACTCATCATTTTTAGTCAAATCTGAACTGCAAAACGTTTAAAAATGCTCAGAAATGCATCAAAATACTGAAAATATCTTAAAAATGCATTTTATGTGTTTCAAATGCAAAATTATCAAAATCAGATGAAAACCATATCAAATTTGCAAAAATTGCAGTTTCAGTCCCCCAAGTTTCAAAAGTTGTCAAAAACAGTCCCTGAGCACATAATTTCAAAAGTAAAGTCACCAAAGGTCCTTTTAAAATCAAAAGTTGTCAAATTTAGTCCTTTGGTGAAAAATGTTAAAAGTTTGAGAAAATTACAAGAACGGTCCTCCAAGTTTAAAAATTGGCAGAATTGGTCCCTGGAAAATGTGAAAATGGCAACATTGGTCCTTGTACTTTTGAAGATTGTCACTTTTGGTCCCTTGAAACAAGTTTGATGATTTGGCAGCTTAGGCCCCTCAAATTTCAGAAATTACACCAAGGTCCTTGTCAATTAAACCCTTGTCAAACCCATTTGGCCTAGTCAATGAATTTTGGACCCTGTCAAATTGCATTGTGAACCCCCCCTATTATTAACCCTGCTTTGATCAATCCTGGTCAAATCCCAAAAACCCGCCAAACTCTATCCTTCCCAACTGCTTACCCTGCAACAAGTTATCTCCCATTCCCTTTCCTCTCATCCACTTAACCATGTTCCCCCACCTACAACAAGCCTCCAAGATGCATTTAATGCACCTCCCTCCCCCTCACTCAACCCCATTTGTCAAACACCCATTTTGGCGCCAAAAATAGGTTTAAACGGTTGAGATCAGTTTTGAGCCATCCAATGGCTAGGATTGGTGGGATATCATCAGAGAAGACAGAGAAAGGGATTGGGTTATAAAGAGAGAAGGAAAGAGAAGAAAGAAGTAGTAGATTAATTAGCTTAAAATTTCTTATTGTCGTTTTTCTTGTCAATGTTCTAGTTTAAATTAAAAGTTGTAATCTCTTGTTCAAATATGTTAAATTCAAGTTATATTTGCAGTATTTATAAGTTTTGATCAATGATTCTAAGTTTTTTACCTATTATCAATTATTTACATAACTGTTGAAATTTTCAATGTCTAAGTCTTGTTTAAAAGCTTCTTAAATCTCATTTATCAACTTCAATAAGCTCAAATGAGCTGGTGAAAGCATTGTACGAGCTCACATTCTAGTTTCCACTCATTTTGTACTCGGGTCAACAAAAGTCAACTGGTGGCTCAAATAGCTATGGAAATGGTTAGGGGTTGATGCAGTGATAGCTATGGGTTGATTTGAAGTCCAATGGGTTGGAATAATTAGGTTAGAGGTATCTTGGTTCACTGGTTTCAAGCTTTAGCAGCTTTGGACTCTTGTAAGTCATTTTCAAGTTTTTTTTTTGATGCATATTCAGTAATTGTAGTTAAAAAAGGTTCCTATCTGTTCTAATAGTTGTATTTAGGTTACATTAGCTTAGTTTGATCATTGTTGTTAGTTGAATCATTGTTTGGATCAAGTTTGGGTCATAATCAGTGTATTAGGGTGTGTTTGGCAAAACAGTGAAAACTGTCTCAAGGGTTAATTCACTGGTCAAGTCTTGTTTGTTCATGCTAGTTGAGTTATATATAACTCATATCTGTTCTAGTTTGGGTCTGCAACACAAGAAAAGTCAAACATCAAGAGTATTCCATCTCTACTGTCACTGTTGTGATTTTTAGAAGTGCAAATCATTATTTTGTGTTAAGAAACTATCAACAAAGCTTGAATCATGTCCATTACACTTTATAACATCAACTTCAGTCAGTAAATTGGATCCAAAGTTGGAAAAAGTCAACTTCTCATCATTTCATCAAAAGTCAAAATATGAAAAACAGGTTTTGAGCCAACTGATGGAGATTTTTCATTGATTCATTTGTGGGTCAAATTTAATGAGGTTTGGTGTTTCAAAAACTTCAACTGGTTATCTATCTTATTAGCATTTTTGTGAATTTTTACAAATATTTTATAAGCTTCAAACAAGCTTGTACTTTAGGTCCTATCTCCCCTGCTCCACTGTCAGCAGTCACTGAGAGTTTTTCTCAGAAAGTGCAGCTTATGCACAGAGCTTATTAGAGCTTTTCATTGTCTGATTTTTGGCATAATTAATCTCAACCAGGTCTACTTTAGGATCCAAGTGGAAGTTTTCAATTTGAGCTTATTGTTAACACTGTGCTTGTGTCTAAAGTTGATCCCCCTTCACTGTTTTTAAGCCAAAATCTCAATACATAAATCTGTTGTAATGAGCTTATCAGAGTGTTTAGCTGTTGATTCTTGTTTCATTTAAGTTCTTTTAGCATCATATTGTCTCTGTTTCAGTTTGGGGGCTTTTAGAGTCCATTTGCTTAATCATGTGCTTATTTCAATAAGCACTCCTTCATCAGTTTCAAAATCTTCCACATAAGCACCTATTTTTCTATTTTTCTCATATTCCTCATATTATTTTAAGCATTTCCTAAATTTTTCAGATTTTTCCTAGCTTGTTTGGTATTTTTCTGCATTTTATTTAGTTTTTAAGCATTTTTAAATAGCATTTAATATAAAAAATTAGAAAAAGGTTCAAAAAAATAATTTTGCAATTTTCTTAAGTTTAGATAAATATAAAAAGACAAAAAAATATTTTTCTAGATTTTTCTTAGTTAAATTTGTATTTTCTAGCATTTTAATTAGTTTTAAATAGTTTTAAATTAATAATAAATATATAAAAAGTCTAAAAAATATCTTTTCAGTTTTAAAATTAGTTTTATCATATTTTAGATTTTTCTAAGTTTTAATTTTATTTTTCTAGTCTCATTTCATATTTTCTTTTATTTTAGAGTATTATTAAATAGTTAAAAATAGTTTTTAATTAATAATAAATAATTAAATAGTTGTAAAAATAATTTTCCTTTTCTATAAAGTTTCTTATATCATTAGGTTTGTAAAAATGTATTTTTCATATTTTTAGGACTTTTATTTCATAGATTTCACTTTTTATTTTGTACGTTCACGTATTTTTATTTTTAAACGTAAGTTCTTAGTTTTAATTTTTAAACGTTCATCACTTTAAATATAGTGATAGCGTTTATTTAATAGAGTTTATCTTTTTATCTTTCTTTAATTTGCATTTAAGCCGTCTTTATTTGTTGGCTTTTTCTGTAGTTATAATCCCTTTCTCTGATATCCTTTTCCCGTTCAAACTCCTCGATCACTAAACGTTTGATAATCCATTGCACAACTCGCTGGGACATAACGACCCGGGGAAACACTGTACTCCTCTGATCTTCATTGCATTCGTGCTTAAGCCGTTTTAAGCTGGTTACGGTCCGCCATTCACAAGTGGCGGGCTTGTGTGATTTAGCTTGACTGTTTGGCACGCATCAAATTTTTGGCGCCGCTGCCGGGGAGCTGTGCTGATTATCTATCGTCTAGCAGATTAGTTGTTTGAATCCTCACTCTTTGTTTATATCATCCATCTCTGTATATATATATATCCATATTTTCTTCTAAAACTTATAAAACTTATAAAACACAAAAATATTTTTCCTTTTGTTTCTATATATGTATCAAAAATAAAAATACAAAAAAAAGAATCGTCGTTTTCTTTAATAATTAACAACTTAAAAGATTACCACCGAAAACCAAGGCAGTGCACTACCTAACTGGGGGTGCGACCATAATAAGTTCCCGAACTAAAGATATAAAACTTGCCTTTGTGTCCATTGTGATTGGTGTACCTTTTTCAAAGAAGCCATTCACCTTGGATTATTGGTTAAGTTCACTGTTGTTTTGCCTCGATTTTGTGTTAATTGATTTTGTTGTGATATCGACGTTTCAGAACCAGAAAACCCATAAAGATTCTTCTCACCCTGATTTTTTACAAACCGTCTTCATAATTCTCATTCTCATGTGAAAGATCTTCATAATTCCATTTCTCTCCTTAACTCTGAGTTTCCTTAGAGTTAACTCTAGTGTATGCGCACTCGCTCTTCTAGATCTGTGAGCCCATTTCGTGAGCTTGTCAAGATTCCAAGAAGGCGTGTTCGTAGACTTTCTGCTCCATCAGTCGGATCTGAGATCCGGACTGTTCACACTACTCCCGTCGCCATGGCAGACGAACGTACCATGGCGGAAATGCTCCAAGCACCCACCGAGGGTTATGGAGATGCCATTTCTCTTAGCTTATTTTAGCCTTTGTATTCAGTTGGTAGCTTTTGAAGTCCATTTGCTTAATCTAGTGCTTATTTCAATAAGCTCTTGCTCATCAGTTTCTAAATCCTCCACACAAGCACTTGTTTTCTCATTTTTCTTATATTCCTAATTTTATTTTAGATTTTCCCTGCAATTTTCAGATTTTTCTAAGTAGTTTTGCTATTTTTCTCAATTTAAATGAGTTTTTAAGCATTTTTAATTAGTGTTTAATATAAAAAATTAGAAAAAGGTTCTATCTTGAGTTGATCAATTCAAAAAGTGCACGCTCTTTCCTCACTATGCAGATTTCTGTCAAAATTCTTAAGCACATGTGGAGGGGGAGTATTTCTGAAAATCCAAAACTCTTGAAGTGTTCAAACATGGTTTTCATTTACAAACACTTCTAGAGATTTTCATGAAAATGGTTTTATGGCAATGGAGTTATAAGGTGATTAAGGTTAGGAATTACCGTCCTATGATCCGCCAGAGCCGGAGGAATCTACCCAAGGACACTACCAATAGTTAGAATTAGAAGTCCTTAGGTATGATTATAAAAAGGAGAAAATGAGAATCGGAGAAAGAAGGAGTTGAAGAATTAAAAAGAAAAGCAAAGAAAAGGGTGAAAAGAAATAGCCCTCTAGATTATTCAACTTATGGTAGACACCGGGTTCAATTCATATGCTACTGGTTGTCACATGATGACACCGGTATTGAAGATCAAAGTCGTCTTAGACCCAATGACGCATGCACTAAACCTTCTTAGCCACTCAAGTTTCTCTCAACAGAAGCTTGTTTCATTCTCACAGAGAACCCTACGTAAACTATCGGCTTTCTCTTAGAGATTGCTAGTATTGAAGAAGGAAACCCTCTCCCTAGTCTTCACTTAGGAAAACCAAAGCGCACTATTGAGTCTAGAGCCACGAGATTCATCAAAAGATCTCTTAGGTACACTTGACATTTTTATCGCTTGACGTTCAACAATAAGAACGCAAGTGATACTTTATCGTGTCCTTCACAGATCTTAGCAATCTGTCGAGAACATTTATGAGAGGTTCACACATGTGATCCTCAGTGATTGAATGGAAACTCCTGCCAGGGTCAACATCAAACAGCCCTCACAGCAGGTCACTTCGGTAACTCCCCGTGGATTACGCTTAGTGTGTCTCAAACGGTCTACAGTCGTGAGGTGATGCTTCGGTGTACCTCAATGACTCATCTAAACTGTAGATGTACTTCGGTACATCGTGTTATCTCACTTGTGGGACTCCAGTTCAGGAACGACCTTTGTGAGAATTAGAGTTGTGTTTTCACACTATGCTGATAACACTCTCGAAGTTCGAACTTGTAAGTGCCGGAATCCACTTATTACTAACCTTTCTTATGTTTTCTTCTTATGGAAGCTCTGGAGCGGACTGATCGTGCAGATTCTTCACATGTTCATACCAACAACATCACTAATGGAAGTTCTCTCAAAAGGACAACACAAAGTCAGAATGATTCTTCGTCAAGTCAAAGAATCTACAAAGTTTAAAGATTAAGAGAACTTCATCAGTACTGAATTCCAACGTTAAAGAGCGTGTGAGCATGTTGAAGAAAGACGTGGAGACACTGGAGCAACGAAACAGACCTGATGCAGACAACAACAACATACTATCACTACCATCACAAAGAACAAAGATCAAAGAACAAAGTAAATGATGACGTCAAAGCAGAATACTTCAAAGGAAACAATTTCTCTACACTGGGGAGATTGTTCGAATCAAGACACTTCTTCTCACAAGAAAGAAGAATGTCAGAAGGCGTCAAAGCTACTATTACATCAGCACCTACAACGTTTATCACTCTTTCATTCATCACCAACACTTAGGGGGAGATTGTTGGAATCATTCCTAAACATTAATTCAAGTGTTAGTGATTCATATGTAATAGTTAGCTTAATATGGCCTTTATGTTTGTTATTAAGCTAAGGCTTATGTAGAAGGCCCATAAGCCTTGGCCCAAGCCCATAAGAAGGGAAGGAGTCTAGAAGTGTTGCCCTAGCTCCTTGCCCTATAAATACCTCTTGTAAACCTTCTATTGAAGGTTGGTTGTTCATTATTTCTCATTCACCTACGCATAACATTTCTTAGTTTCATACGTGTGTTTGTGTTATATTGTTCAATCGATCCTCTCTTCTCTATTTCTACATATTGATGCTTGTGTTACTAACATGGGAACCTAATAAGGTGCTAGTGTATAATTTTCATGCTTGTTATGACTTTTGCGGTGCTTTTACTTGTTATGGATTATTTTAAACCAAAAGCACATTTTATTGAGGACAAGCAAATACCAAGTGTAGAGATATTTGATAAGTATTTAAAACTTACATTTTTAAGGGGTCATTTAAGCCCTTAATCGATGACTTTTATATCCGTTACTGCTTAATTTCATTCCTTTTCACATTTTAGGTCTCTTGGAAGCAAAATGTTGGAATGATGCATATTTGGATGAAAAGAAGTGAAAACATGAGAAAAAGGCAAAGTCAAGATCGAAGCCACTCAAGCTGCTCAAATTGAACCTGACGGCATCCCAACCATAGGGCGACGTCGTCCCTCTATACAGATTTGATAAAAGCATGCACCAGACGGCTTAGTGGAATTTTTGCTCATACAACCTGACGGCGTCAGGCTTTGAAATAGAAGGGCGTCGCTCAGACTTTTCATCTCAGACGGCCCAGATCCAGAACCAAGACGACGTCCCACTTGAAGACTGACGGTGTCACAACTCTAAGGTGACGCCGTCCCATCGATGACTTGGCCAAGACGAAAACCCTGACAGCGATCTGACAACGTTCCACCTATAAGGCGATGCCGTCGCACTTGTAAATCTATATATAGAATTCGATTTCTCAGCATTTAGAGTGGTAGACTTTTGGATTAAAAACCTTAAACGTTTGTAGTCCGACTTGGATAGTATCTTAGGGTCCCAAACCCTATTTTACACATCAAGATAAGTGTTTTAATCCAAAGTTTCATTATGTCTTCAATTGACTGTGTGTATGCTTGCTTGTTTAACATGTCTAGCTAAATTTCTTATGTGTTTGCTTAGATCTATGAAACCTAGTTATTAATTATTGTTAGGTTTTCTCTTATCTTAATTGTAATTGGCTTAGGAGTTCAACTAGGCTATCATTGTGTTTAATGCTTGAATAATCTTTGTGAAAGTTAGTTTATGAATGAATTTGTGGATTTCATAGGCTAAACCCAAAGGTGACCTCAAAAAGTTAGGGCAAAGGCACACCCTACGACTTTAGGAAATACAACGCGATTAAGATAAGGTGTGACAATTCAACCGACCAATAAAAGATAACTAGGGAGTAATAGTATCTAGATAAACACATTTTTAATCATCATACGAGCACATATCAAATAGACATAGCTACCCGTAGTAATGGATAATTAGAATAGTAGAACTAATCGGTAGAAGTACCACCCCCAACCAATTGCCCCGTGATTTTACCCTTAGCTTTCTAGAAACCCAATAAAAGATAAAAAAGAATCATCCTCGACCCCCACCTTAGCGTAATACATTTCTTGCTAGCATTCTTATTCCCCTACAGAATGATATCAATCCCCGAGGTTAACCCAATACTACACTACAACGATTAGGTTCACTGCCTAGGGTGTTGAAAAACTTGCTCGACGAAAAGGAAGTTTCTTTGACCCCGAACGCGCTTTGTACACACATCAGCAACTCTAACCATTGATGTTGTCTCATGTTTAATTCCGTTTGGTCTAAGATGTGTTGAAGGATTTTATGATCTGTGAATACCGTGCATTTAGTGCCATACAGGTAGTCATGTCTCCATAATTTAAGAGCAAAACCACTGCTCCTAATTCCAGATCATGAGTGGTGTAGTTCTTTTCGTGAGTTTTGAGTTGTCGAGAAGCATATATGATTACTTTACTCCTTTGCATCGATACAACACCTAAACCCTGGTACGATGCATCACAATACACTAAAAGTCGTCATGTCTCCATAATTTAAGAGCAAAACCACTGTTTCTAATTCCAGATCATGAGTAGTGTAGTTCTCTTCGTGAGTTTTGAGTTACGAGAAGCATATGCGATTACTTTACCCCTTTCCATCAATACAACGCCTAAACCCTGGTACAATGCATCACAATACACTACGAAGTCGTCAACTCCTTCTGGCAATGTTAAGATTGGAGCTTCACAAAGTTTATGTTTTAAGAGTTGGAATGCAGAATTGTGATCTTCTCCCAGACAAACTTCATGTTTTTCTGTGTTAATTCTGTCACGGATTTGGCAATTTTAGAGAAACCTTCAATAAACCTTCGGTAATAACTAGCAAGGCCTAAGAATTGGCGTATTTCTGTGGGGTTTGTAGGAGGTGCCCAATTTTTAACAGCTTTAGTCTTTTCAGGGTCGACGTGAATGCCTTGGCTGTCAATCACGTGCCCAAGAAATTGCACCGTTTGGATCCAGAAATCACACTTGGAGAATTTGGCATACAACTCTTCCTTTTTGAGTAATTCCAAGATAGTCTTTAGATGTTTTGCGTGCTCTTCTTTGTCGCGAGAATAGATAAGAATGTCATCGATGAACACGATTACAAATTTGTCCAAGTAAGGTTTGTACACTTGATTCATTAAATCCATGAATACTACTGGAGTGTTGGTCAAGCCGAATGGCATCACTTGGAACTCATAGTGACCGTATCATGTGTTGGGGCGAAATATTGAGTTGATAAATAAAAAACTAATGTGCAACAATGAAATATGAATGAAACATGAAGGGCTAAAATGACAAAGGATGATTCTAAAAAAGAATGAAGATTATAGAAGATCTTTTAAATGTTAGGAAGATTTACATGTTTCCTAATAATTATCCTTTGTAAACCCTAATTTCTCTAGTATATAAAGACACATAGGGGCGTAAGTTTAGTGTGAACAGAAAATGTAGTCGACTAAATGTGTGTGTTTGTCTAGGCATCAAGTCCTATAATGAGACGCCTAGGTTTAGTGTTTTAGCCCCAAGGTAATCAAGGTTTTCCTTGATCCCTGTTATTTTACTTGATCAGGTAGAATTGGGGCTTAGTGTGTTTGTAATAACTGGTAGAGATGATGACAAGAAAACCTTGTTAATAACAAAGTATTTTGATTATATTTTGAAGTGCTTTGTATGTTCTTTGTTATTCTTATCCTAGATGTAAGATATAATCAATCTGAGCTCTTTTTGATCAATTGGGATCCTAGAGAGGTCCTCATCTAGTTTTGTTCTCTCCACCATGGGAGTGTCAACAGTTTCACTAGAATCAAATTCAAATTTCTTTAAAATTTCATTAGCATATTTAGATTGATTTATAAAAATGCCTCCGGGACTTTGAGAAATTTGTAATCATAAGAAAAACGACATTTGTCCCACCATAGACATTTGGAATTTAGAACTCATCACATTTGAAAAACGGTCACATTCCATAGGATCGGTTGAGGCAAATATGATATCATCAACATAAGTTTGAACATGAAGTAAATGTTTGCTTGTTTTTCGAGTGAATAACGTAGGATCAACAACACCTTTGTAGAATCTGTTTGCCAATAGGAACTTTGACTAAGTGTCGTACGATGCCCTAGGTACTTACTTTAGGCCGTAAAGAGCCTTTTTCAGGAGGCTGATTCCCAATAATGTTATCAATTGGATGATCATTGGTCCATTTTCTTAGATGTTCATGTGGTTAATGGTAGGGAACTGAGGTAGCTGTGTTTAGATCCCCTGAACAAGATGCCTCAGAAGGGGATTCAAGAGCAAATATGTTCTCGAACGGAGCATCTTCAGGAGGAGAAAAAGGATTCACTTCTAAAGAATTGTCTACTGCAGTGCCTTGATGTACCGAAGGAGATTGAAGAATTGATGATGATGGTGAATAACTTGCAGAAGGAGAATATTGACCTATAGAGATAGACACATATGGACCATTGGAATTGTTTGGAACAGGAGCTGTGGCAGCCGATGATGTCGGAGTATCACCAGTTGGTGGCTCAAAATATTTATTAAACATTGAATCAAACAAGATCTTCAAATCTTCATCTGAAGGAGGGACATAAGGAACTGCAAGAGTAGGATACTGTACAATACCTGAACTAATTGGCCCAGGTGTCAAAAATTATTTGTGGATCCGAAACTAGTGTGACTAGGAGCTGGTTGCTTAGTCAACTCATCGAATGTCATGTGAATGGTTTCCATAATTTGTCAGGCTCGTCTGTTGTAGATTCGGTATCCCTTACGATCTGGTGCATACCCAACGAAGAATCTATTTTATGGTTTAGCCTTTAAGTTTCCCAGATCTTCACTGTCATTTGTTAGATAGCACAGAGCACCAAACACACATTGAAAAGAGAGATCTGGTTTCCTGTTATGTATCAACTCATGTGGAGTTGTGTTGTTCAGAGTATGTATCAAGGATCAGTTTTGGGAGTAACAAGCAGTAGCAATGGCTTTCGCCCAAAGAAACATCAGAGCCTTAGAGAATGTTAGCATGGTTCGTGCAGCTTCCACAAGAGTATGATTTCGTCTTTCAACAATGCCGTTTTGCTGAGGAGTACGTGGAACACTTTTCTGGTGACTGATGCCAATACCCTCATAAAATTGAATGAGTTGTTTGTTTACAAACATAGTTCCATATCTGTGCAGGTGATTCTGACGGTTTTGTTGAGTCCGACTTGTAATTATTTGATCAGTTTGATGATAACCTTTGGAGTTTCGTCCTTGGTTCTCAAAAACTTCACCCATGTAAACCGAGAATAGTCGTCTACCACAAAAAGAACACATTTCTTCCCATATATACTTTGTACTCTCATTGGTCCGCATAGATCCATGTGAAGGGTGTGAAGAACTTCCATGATGGTGTTGACAATTTTGGGTTTGTGAGCATATTTTTTGCTTTTGCCCAGTTGGCAAGCCGAACAAAGATGATATTTTTTGAATTTAATCTGGGTAGACCTCACACAAGGTCCTTTCGAGAAAGATCATTGATGGTACCAAAGTTTAAGTGATTTAAACGACGGTGTCATAACCAAGATTTGTTCTTTGAGGCCTTAGATAACAAGCAAATAAGAGATAACCGCATCATGTCTTCAATAGAGATGGTGTATAAATTAGTGCCGTGAGAGCCTTTAAGCTCATCAGCACCATCTAATTCTCTAACAAAGCATGTGTGTTTTCTAAAAGCCACTTCGAGATCGGAATAACAAAATTGACCAACAGCGAACAAATTGTGACCAAGTCCTTCAACGTAGTATACCCTGGAAATTACACTGTCACCAAAAATATAATCTCCATAACCCATCATTGCTCCAAAATGGACGTTCCCGAATCTAACTATCTCAATGAACTTATTCATGAAATTGTACGACCTGCATTTGAAAACAGACAAAGTTGGATAACTGGAAACATTAGATCCCAACGTGCTAATGGGGTCCTTTTGGTTAGCGCAAACAATTCCTGGATTATTAGAAACTCTAGGTTCCTTGGTTTTAACAATGGGGGCATCACTAGTAGAGGCACAAGACCTAGTCAAAGGGCATTGCGTTACTAGAGGGACGATTGTACCAGTTGGCTTCCACTCCTTAACAGGCCCAACTCTAGGCATGGTAATCCTAGCTAAGGGGCAAAGTTTACCTAGAGTGAATATTTGACCTGTGGAAGGCTTCCATTGAAAGCCCAATTGGTAAACATTTTCCCTGTAGGTTTCCAATATTGCTTAATTTGTTTTGATTTCCCAACTATCTTAACTGAGGATTGTTTCGAAGACATCGAGAATGACACAACACATTGATCATGATTACCGGAAACTAATCATTCATTACATGTTTTGCACACATCATTAGTATTCGAATTAATTACAGTACGCTTATAGCTAATGCTAGAAACAACACGACTCTTTTTGTTCAAATCAAACTTATTGTTCCTACGATGGTCTTCTAATTCCTTTTGGTGAACACTTTTAGCTTGCGTAGTCCTATCATTCTTTATATTGCCTCTAGGCTTTAACCTGCTAGCTTTAGTGTCACTATTTACTCCTGTAGAAGTAATGATGGGAATATTAGTTTGTTTCACTGCCATTTTCTTTTCTGGTTTTGATGTGCTGGGTTCAGATGTTGTCATGGGTACATCAAAGGTAACATGCTTGTTCTTAGGCATTGAGGAGGATGCAAAAAATCTATCTCGCTTGGTGCCAGTTTTTGGAAATGCGCCAATTACGTATTCTAAGATTTCTTGATATCGTTTAGTGTACATGCAAGCATAGTCAACAACACTATCTAGTGGTTTCTCTATTCTATCATCTTCAACGATCTCCCAAACACTATCTAGGCTATCCATAAGGTAAGTGAGATATTCTTGATAAGCAGTCCTATTGTTCCTACGAGGAGGGGGAATATACTTAACATCAATTGCGTACTCATTACAAGCAGAAACCTTTGGAACAACATATTCACAAGAGGGGATTGGTATTTTCCCTTTCACCTATGTTTTTAGATTCTCAATCTCGTTAAGCAAAGAAGTTATCTTTTCATTGTGTTTGTCATGAGTGACCTTAATTGAATCATATAACTCTTTGTATTGCAATTTAACTTTTGAATTTTTAGCTTGAAAACATTCATTTTCTTGTTGCAATTTATTGATGGTGTTTTGGTATTAAAAATTTTGAGAATCTAGAGACGCTGGTTTATGGGTGCCTACCACTTCACTCATATTTCCCTTCAATTGAGAAATTTGATCTTTCAATTTTCGGATCCTGTTACAGTGAGCTTGAATCCGTTCATCTCGATTGCTTATTTCAAAATATGCATCAAATTCAGGAGCATCCAAAGATTTCTTGGAATTTGAAGTTTTAATTATTTCTTCTAGATGTTGATATTTTAATTGTAAATTAAGATTCTCAACCTCTAATTTAGACAAATGCCTGACCATGTTATCATGATCATCGTTTTGGATTTTATCATGACCATGTTAAATTCTCCGCTTCAAGCTCATTGACACGAACATGTACAACTTTAAATGCAAGTAATAAATCATGAAAATGAGAGGCAGTTAAAGCAGAATCAATAGCAGTATAATACACATCCTAGGAAATACATCTAGCAATCAACTTCTCATTGGTGATGTGAATATTCTTCTCTCAATCTCATAATTTTTAAGCTCTATCGCATTTTGTTTAACCATATTTTCCATATCTTTAAATACATCTTTCATTTTTTTGACTTCGGATTCTAGAGCCTTTTAAATGCTCTCAAAATGTTCTTTGGCTAGGTCAAAGAATGGAATAACCTTAGTTAGATAACACCGTTTTGTTTGCTCAAACCGTCTTTCCTCTTCAGTAATAGCTGATGGTGTAATTCTCTTCTTACATGTTTTATCAAAATTAGCAAATAGTTGATAAATTACATAAATCCTAATTAACGTTTTACATTCTGTAGGAAGATTTCTGGGAACTAAATGAATGGGTGTATTAGGTGGGTACACTGTTGCAACAGGTAATCTCATTAGGGGAGGATTTTTTATTACAAGTTCTTTGGCCTTTTTATTTTCCATGTCTAACTTTCAAAATTGGGAGGTTTGTGACTGACTCGGTTTTTCACACTTACAGGTCATTCATTTTCTTAGCCATTTTATCTCTAGATAATTCTTCTAAATCTCTATCCTCTTCTGATAGTGGTGCACTAGTAGGGACATGATCCGGTTAGGTGATTTCACTTCCACCGTATAAAGCAAGTTGGGCTACTTTAGCTTTCCTAAGGTAAATTGGATTTCGATCACCTATGGATTTCTCACTATGTTCATTACGTAATTTCTTATGATTTAACATCATGTGAGCAGTTTGTATGGAGTGGTCTTGTGCGTACAACTTGTTTTCAAGTTTATTCTTTAACATTTTAAGTCTAGAAAAATCATTCAAGAGTTTTGTTTCCTTTTCTTTGAAATTTTGTTTAAGCATTGTTACATTTTCTTGTATTTCTTGTTTTTACTTAACCGTTTGATTAAGTTTCACTTGTAAAGAGTGTAACTCCCTTTTCAATGTTTCTTCCCTTAAATTATGATCTAAAATCAGTGTACGCATTTAACTATCCATTTTTTGTTCACGTTCAGTTAGTTCAAATTTTGCACATTGTTCATATATGGCCACTTATTCCTTATATATATTAAGTGTAGTGGTCAATGAGTCATCAGGGATGAATGCAGTATACTCATGCAACATGTAATCATCATTTAGAATAGAATATTCACTACTAGTTACAACTTGACCTACGTTGTGTTTCACATACTGCTCATATGGGATAACATTGATATTTCCCATACTTTGTTGGGAATCTTTTGTTCATCAGCCATATCATACAGTTTGAGTACCTCTTAGATAACTGATGCATTGGAGGGACCAACTTGTTGAGGTGAGGAGACCATTGGAGATATGTTTGCCATGAATATGGTTTGAGCAATGGGTTCATCATCAACATCTGAGTCAAAGGCATCACACCCATCAACTTGAAAGATATTGGAATCATTCTGTGCCATATCATAAACTGGCTGGTCATCAACATCAGCATCAAAAGTATTTGTCCCTTCTCCAGCTAGAAACAATAGCTCCTCTTCATCCAACGCAGCACCATTCTCTTGAGCTTGCATCAACATCATCTTATCCTTGAAGTAATCTAAATTTTGTAGACGCTTTGGCTCAGTGCAGTTTCTTGAAATGTGTCCTACACCACCATAGTTGTAGCACTTAATTTGATTTGCTTTTCCTGGCATAGCATTCCCACCTCGATTTTGTCCACCACCAACACCAGCCGCACCATTTCCTCGAGCAAAGTTGCATTGCTTCATATTCTGAACCACAACCCTTCCATCCTCCATAGTTTCTTGATTATGTGGCTTTGATGAAGTTCGAAGTTGGTTGTTGGTTTAAGGGAGGGCTGCTCTGAATTGTTGAGAAAGTAAGGCGACTTGGTTGGAGAGATTTTCAATCATCTTATCAGTTGGAGTGTATCCTGAATCAGGTAAAAGTGTCTGATTCTGTGAAGAGGATGGGTACTGATAAACTTGAGTTTGTGATGATTGGGTGAATGGCTGAACATTCGAAACCAGTACAAGTGGATCATTTGTTGTTGTTGGACTAAGCCTTTCCATAATCAGACGATCATAGGCAGTATGCTTTTGATGTTGTTGTAGGTATGCATACAACTGTTCATAGTTTTTGTCTCTCAAACCTTTGTTAAGCTTAACTGCTGTTACAAACCTATCCCACACGGGTGTCACGTTGTTCAAAAACTTGGAGTCGAGTCGAATCTTTGGCATTGCCATCTTGATGATCCTCATGTCATTGAAAAGCTTGTGGAATCTAACATAGTCTTCATTGATGTTCTCACCCGGTTTCATCTGGAAATGTTCAAACTCATTATACAACTGTGATTCTAGATCTTCTTTGGTTAATTCAGAGCTAGCAAGAAGCATTTTATCATTATCCCACACTGCTTTAGCTTTAGTGTTGTGGTTGATGAGTTTGTAGTTGTCTTTGGGAAGCGCTTGAAGAAAAATATTAGAAGCTCTTATATATTAATCATAACGATTCTTTTCAATCTCATGGAGATCATTGTAAGTATGTGGTCTGTCCATTCCAAGAGTGACGGTTCCATCATCAGTAGTAGAGATTGTGTATCTGGTAGTGCCCATCTGAAAAGGTCCTTCATCAATAGATCGAAGAATGTTGATGCCATTTTCTTACCCAAGCAATATATCCAAATTCGTTGTGCCCATGATTCATAATCCATCGTATCAAGCATAGGAGTCAGACTCGGCAGCTTGAATGTCATCAGAAACAGTTGACATGGTGTTCACTTACACGGGATTTTTACAGATCTATGATTTAAACCGAGAAATAACTCTTTTGCGGGATTTTACAAAATCAAGAAGAAACCGTGGGACAAAATTTTGGCAGCACAACGTTTGGTTTTACTTGATAAATGGTCTTTAGAAGGCAAAACGCAAGGTCAAATCGCAGTACCAAAACCCAGACCTCAAAACTCAACACCCTAAAACACAACTTTACAAAAAACGCAGTGAATTCAAATGCAGACTTGATTAAAACACCATAAACCTCAAAACGCAGGCTTGATCAAAACACATGACTAAACCGCAAGACCAAAACGCAATTTCTTGGGTCAAATCGCAAGACTTTAAATCGCAGGATCAAATCGCAGTATCTTGAGTCATATCGCAGGACTTCAAAATGCAGAACTTAAAACGCAGAGACAAACCACATAGCCAAAACGCAATAGCAAAAGGCAACACCACTTAGGCAAAACGCAGTACCAAAACGCAATTTTGAGCAAAACGTAGTTACCACAAAACGAAGAGCTCAAAATGCAGTGTCCTTAATTCAGAGACCATAAATCGCAGGATTGATCAAATGCAGTGACTAGAAAACAAAACGCAAGTCACTTTCAAGCAAGTTCTTTATACCTTTTTTAGCAAACAACCAAAACGCATCAAGTACTTCAAGGCAAATTGCAATACACTTTGACTCTTTTATACTCAAGTCACAGTCCAGAAGTGTCAAATCGCAACCTAGAAAATAACTCCAAAACGTCAAATAACACCCAAACAATCCAAGAAAGTGATGAAGTAACCTAACCAAACACCAAACTAAGCTAATACAACACCCCTAAACATGAAAGTACACACCTTAAGCTAATCTAACCACGAAATAAGATCAAAATAGGGTATTTCTAGCATATATATTTGACCCAAACAAAAACCACTATAACTAATCTACAAATCCGAGCACACACAATCTACATGATCAAACCATGGATCTTGGTACCAATTGTTAGAAATTTATTAACAAGAAACACTATAACACTTGTGTATGGTTTGAATCTTCAAGAGTTATAGAGAGAGAAAAAGGCTGGGAGTTTCTGGAGAGAGAAATGAAAGAGTTGGTAATATTAGAATGAAATCTCCAACCCTCTTCCTTGGTGGGAAAAGGGTATATATAGTCTTACAATAAACACTCCCTACGGGCTGACAGTGGGTAAAGACCCGACCCGGATCTATAATTATACTTTAACTAAAAATTTACTAATAAGACTACGACCTAACTGATGCTAGATGATACTCGGGGTGACTGAGTCTTTAATATGGATTTTTGTAATCCTAACAAAACTTGCCAGAATCTTCAAGCTTTTCGGGTAGCTTGCTGAGAAGGATAGCTGAGCATTGAGAATTTATAAGAGTATTTGCAAGCTCCTCTAATTTCTCCTTGTCCTTCAATAAATCTTTTAACATGTTAGCATATTTTGGCATTAGAGCTAACGCTTCAGCCAAACTAATATTAAAGTGTAGTTTCTTGAACATCTGCAAGAACTTATGAACTTGGATATCATATTTGTCTTGAAGCTTATCGTTGTTCACCCTTGAAGGATAATGGATAGGAGGTTGATGATGATTTCAATTAGGAATCTCTTTTGTTTTTGAAACGGGAGCTGGTTGGACAACCGAATGTGGGACTCATGCGGTACTTCCTGAACTTGAATTGTGCACCTTGTTCATTATCGTCTCTGTGCCTCGTTCCACCTCCTTAGAAGAAGAAGGAGTAGGTGGTGGAACCGAGGCTCCAGCCAAAGTCAAACCACTCCTAGTAGTAATTGACTTAAGCTCCTCTCTTGGGTTAGGAACAATATTGATCGAAAGTGCACCTAGAGGTCTCTCTTGGAGAATTTTAGCCATTTGACCCATTTGTTCTTGCATCAATTTCATTGTAGCTTCATGGTTACGGTTTAAGATTTCTTGGTTACGGCTTTGGGATTCTTGTCTCATGATCAATTGTCTCAACAATTCATCCGTGGAAGATTGAATTAGAGCTTGATTTAAGTTTTGTTGAGTTTGAAATTGGTTTTGGTTAATCCCTTGTCCTTGGTTTTGATTACAGCCTTGGTTTTGATTAAAATTGTTCCCTTGGTTAAAGTTTTGGCCTCTGTTGTGTTGATTAAACCCATGGTTAGAACAATTTTGAAACTGATTTTGATTGTTTTTGTTTTGAAAATTTTAATATTTCTAATTAGGGTTATTTGCTTGATTGAAATTGGTGGCCCATGATAATTGTTGGAATGATAGCTTAACATATTACGGTTTCCTTAAGGTTGGTAAGAGTTACCTCCCGCATTGTAAGATCCCATGGTAGCATATATGTCCTCCTGAGTGAAGCCACCGGCGGCTTGACACTCATAATGTGGATGTGGACCAGCATAAGTCTCGCAGCTTTGATTAACTTCATGAACATGTTGAGAAGGTTTTTGCATACAAGCAATATGTTTTCCAAGAGCTTGAATTTTTTTAGTGAGAGCAGCAATGACATCCTTTTGGTCTGAACTACCACTACTACTCGAAAATTAAGCTTTGTTCCTAGAATTTCTCACTTTAGCTTTATTTTTAAGGATAGTTAAAGCTTTTTGAGTATTTCTAGTCAACAGATTTCCACCCACTGCAGAATTGAGTGAATCTTGATCAGATTGATTCAACCCATTATAGAAAGTGTCAATTTGGTGAAGGGGTGAAATCCGTGATGAGGATACTTCTTTAAAAATTCTTTGAATCTTTCTGTTAAGGATTTAAAACATACGTTTTTAGGGGGTTATTTAAGCCCTAAATCAACACATTTTATATCTGTTATTGCTTAAAATCGTTCCTTTTCACTTTTTAGGTCTTTTGGAAGCAAAATACTGGAATGAAGCATATTTGGACGAAAAAGAGCGAAAACAAGAAGAAAATGGCAAAGTCAAGATCAAAGGCCATCCAGCACACCTGACAGCATCCCAACCAAAGGGCGACGCCGTCCCTATATAGAAGACTTGATAAAAATTGCACGCGATGGCTCAGTGGAATTTCTGGTCCTAAAGCCTGATGGCATCACGCCTTAATTCTAGAAGGCGTCATTTACAAAAACTACACCAGACGCCCAAGATCGAAGACTCAGACGACGTCGCTACTGAAGACTGACGGCGTCACACATCTCAAATGACGCCATCCCAATGATGACTTAGCCCAAATGAAGCCCTAATGTCGGCGACCTAACAACGTCACTAGCAAAAGGTGACGTCATCGCGATTGTAAATATATATATACAATTCGACTTTTCTGTATTTTAGGAGGTAGAATTTTGGAGAGCAAACCCTAACTCAGTTGCAGTCTGACTTGGATTTTCTTCTAGGGTCCCATACTCTATTTTACATTGCAAGATAAGTTTGTTTATCCAATTTATTATTATGTTTACCCCACGTTCAATTGATTGTGTGTATGCTTGCTTGTTTAACATGTCTAGCTAAATTACTCTTGTGTTTACTTAAATCTATGAAATCTAGTTGTTGATTGTTGTTAGGTGTCTCTTTTCTTAATTGGTAGACATTAGATTAAGGAAAACTGGCTTCTTCTTTCATTGTTGCGAGCTTGAACGTCCTAAATAGTAAAAAGCCATAGGATTGCACCTAGGCCATCGTTGTGTTTATTGCATAAGTTGTAGCTTTAGGATAGTAGTGTATTCGGGGGAGATGTTATTGCACTTGCCGATCCCGGGTATTCTAAAGGAGAGTTACAATTCATAGAACTAGGTGATTAGGCACTGCCCTATGACTAATCGGAATACAATGCACCAATTAAGATAAAGGAAGTGACAATTCAACCGACCAATAAAAGATAACTAGGGAGTAATAGTATCTAAGTGAACACATCTTTAATCATCATACGAGCACACCTCAATTAGCATAAACTATCCGTAGTTAATTAGATAATTAGCTAAAGTAGTGAAATCGGTAGAAGTACCACCCCCAATCGTATACCCTGAGATTTTACCCTTGCTTTATAAAAAGCATAAAAAAGTCTAAAAAGAATCATCCTCAACCCCACCTTCTCATCATAAATCTCTTTCTAGCATTTCTATTCCCCTAGAGAACGAAATCAATCCCCGAGGCTTACCCCAGACTACACTAAAACAATTAGGTTCATCGCCTAGAGTGTTGAAAAGCTTGCTCGTAGAAAAGGATGTTTCTCGACCCCGAACCCATGCATCAAGATTTTGGCGCCGCTGCTGGGGAATAGAATAGCTAGTTAGATTTCTATCTCGTTTAGGATCACTCGCTTGATTCCTATCAAGTGTTATTTTTTCTCTTTTTCATTAGCTTCCTTGTAGTCTATCCCCCTTCTTTATGCTTTTGTTCGTAACCTTGTCACTTTTCACCATGGGTGACAATCCAGCACCACATCAACCACTTCCACTCAACTAACCACCACTTGACCCGCCAAGATACCGTACTCTTGGTGAATACTCTAGGCCGAGCCATCAAGGCTATAGGAAGACCATTGAGCTCCCAATTCAAGCTCAAACTACGGCCCTGTGATCTAACACCATCCGGTTGGTGCAAAACGGATCTGCATTCCATGGACTTCGTTCCGAAGATCCTAATCAGCATCTCAAGGATTTCCTAAAAATTGTTGACTCTATCGACCTTGATGCTACCACACGGGAGACTACGCGCTTGCGTCTCTTCCAATTCTCTCTACGAGACAAAGCTAGTAATTGGATTGAGCGACTTCCCGCCAGATCCATCTCAAGTTGGGATGATCTCACTACCCATTTCCTCGCCTAATTTTTCCCACTAGGGAGAACTACCAAGCTAAGGAATGACATCTTGACGTTTCAACAACGTCAAGCCGAAACTCTCTACAAGGCATGGACTCGATTTAAGGATGTTAGGAATTAGAAATTCCATAGTGAAGAGTCGGTCACCCCAAATATAATCTAGCATAAGTTAGCTCGTAGACATTACGTTATTTACTAGTTATTTAGTTAGTTATTTAGTTTAGTGCAACACCGTGGAGGACGGACGGGTCTTTACCCACTGTATGCCTGATCCACAGTCCGAAGGAGGACGTTTAGTATGTAACTATAAATACCCTCTACCTTCCAAGGTAGAGGGTTGGACCTTTCTCATTCTTAATCTAACCTTCTATGTTTTCTTTCACTTTCTCTCTCTAGAAAGGATCCCACTTTCTCTCTCTAAACTCTATCTCATTTGATCCATTGTTGAGCTTATTTGTGTGTTTATGAAATCCAATATCTAACAATTGGTATCAAGAGCAATGGTTTGATCACTCATCTTTCATGTTCTTGGATTTCTAGTGGGTTTCATAAGGTTTTTGGGTTTGAATGAGTTTTGAGTAGTTTACATCATTTGGATCATTTCTAGTGTTAATGTTTGGATTTTGATTGTACTTTTGTGTTTAGAATCATCATAAGTGTTTAGGTTTTGATTTGGAAAGCTTGAATCACTGTGGTTGGGTTTGTTTTGGATTGAAAAGTGTGTTTTTGAAGTTTTTCTTGCTAGCGACTTGGTTCTCGTAGTGTTTTTCGTCGTAGCGACTTGCTTCAGTAAAAGGTAGCGAGTTGTAGTATTAATTGTTAACGATTTGGTCCTAGCGACTTGTCTATTGAGACAAGCCGACAAATAGTACAACTTAGTGGATTCTCCACTACGGCTAGCGACTTGGTGACTTGGTGTTAGCGACTTGGATACTTAGCGAGTTGCTCTTTAGCGACTTGACTGTTTAGCGACTTGGTTCATAGCGACTTGTGTCTAGCGACTTGATCCACAGCGACTTGAGCCTTTAGCGAGTTGTTACTTAGCGACTTGGTGACTCTAGCGCCTTGTTGACTTTTCCCGAAAAAAATTCAAACGGCCATAACTTTTGAACCGTAACTCCGATTTCAGCATTCTACCCATCAAAACGACTGTGAGAACGAGGAGAATGGCACGTCGAATCAATTTGGTCAACCTTCGAGGCCTAAATCCGCTCCGAACAGAAGTTATTGAGGTTTTTATGTTTTCTGACCTAAATTTCTCTGTAAAAACGGGCATAAACCAATCCAAATCTCAACCAAACAACATCTCTGCTAATCCTACAAACAATCATAAGTCCTAACACATAATTGTTTATCTTTGTGACAATCCATCAGTCATCTTAACTCGTTCCATTGGTCATTGCTTAACAGTTTGGTCTTGATTTTAGTAAAATCCCACGAAAGATTCTATTTCTCGGTTTAAATCATAGACTTGTAAAATCCCGTAGATTCATCAACATCATGTCTTACACTCCTGATTCAGTGATTTCAGAAGTACTCAAACTGTATGATGCTGTAGAAAACCATGAGAATATTAGCTATACTGAACGGTTACAGATGATGGAATCAGTCAATGATGATTTGAGCTCTTCATGCTCCGAGTCCAATGAGAAAGATTTGCACCTGTTCAGCCTACAGAATGCCATGCAAAAGGAAAGCAGCATTGAACTTTATCAACAACTTCACTCTCACCTCATGTTACTTCTACCCACATCAATGGAACGAACATGTATTGCCCTCTTCCGTCAGGACTTATCCACATTAACAGGAACTTTGTTGTTAAACCTAGAGCAATTGGAGCTACAACTTGACAAAGAGAAGGTTCAAAAGGATAGTTCCAGTGCTGCACTTCAAGTGATCTACAAACACATTCAGTCATTCATTAGAAAGGAATTCACATCAGATTATGATCAAGACATGACTAAAATGTCCTTAGAGAGACACACTGGAATGGAAATTAGCGTGTTCACAGAGACACTTATCCATCTCATGGATAATGTGGAGAAGTATATTGAGGAAGTTACTCAAAAAGATGAAAAAGTAGATGAGAGTCGGGTGCAATTGAGAGATAGTTGTGATGAGTCTGGTAATGTATCTGCTGAAAGGTCGGGTGTTGCTGAATGCAGAATGTCAGAGACAACAATTAATGATGTAACCAGCTCTTCAATTACTCTTAACACACAAGAAGTAGATGCTGAAATCAGAAATGGGAATAAATGTCGGGCACAATCAAAAGATTGTAGTGTTGAGTTGGGTAAAAATCTAGATGTTGGATCAGTTGACACTGAATACAGAGGCTCAGAGATAGATAAGCTTGACACAGCCAGCGGTTCAGTGACTCTTGTTACATATGATGTGGATGCAGATATCAGACCAGAAATTGAACAGGTGTCATGTAATGAGGTACCCTTTACTGTTCAATATAGTGCATCTGCTAAAGTACTTAAACAAACTGATCATGATCTTGAACATGACTCGATAAATGTCCTGAATGAGGCTGAGTCTGAGATTAAGTGTTTCAACACAAACAATATGGTTGATAAAAAGGCTTTTGATGAACTTTCAAACAAATTCTCAAATCTTGAAAAACATTGCATTTCACTTGAAATTGCGATACAAAGTAAAGAAGAAAGTTTCCAAATTAACAAACCATGTAAAAATCCGGAACTTCCTGAATTCCGTGAACTTTTTGAAATGACCACTTTGAAAGCTCAGCTTCAAGACAAAGACTCAACCATCAACTTTTTGAAGAAACATATTTCTGGTATGCATGTGAAAAGTAATTTGGTTACATGTAATTCTGATGTTAATGCTATTGATGATATTCAAATGAGAAATGATGAATTAGCGGTTTGTGTGGCCAAATTACTAAAGGAAAATGAGACTTTGAGAAAGAATCCCATAGAACTAAGTGACTCTGTCAAAGAAGCTAGAACTAAGTCAATGGAAACAAACTCTTTGATAGCAAAAATTGATGATCTCAAAGCTCAACTTCAGGAAAAGAGTTTCGCTATTGTTTCTTTAAAAAATGAGCTCAGAAAAACAACAGGGAATAGTGTGAACACTAAGTTTTCAAAACCATCAAACTTGGGGAAACTAGTTATTAGACAACCGAATGCGTTTAGATCTGAACGACCAAAATTTTCAAAAACGCGGTTTGCCTCCCAAGTTGATGCGAAACAAGTTTTGACAAAACCAGTCACTTCACCTCACTTGCCTAGGAAAATTGATATGAATGACTTGTATCAGAACTCTTATCTAGAAATGGCTAGAAAGAAGGCAGAGAATCGCAAAGACGGAATTTTAGGTGCAAGACCTAGGATGATGAATTCTTTGAGATTTCAAGGCACTACTAGTAGTTCTAAACCATTACCTAGGAACACTAATCTAAAGACTAGGGATTGGCTTACATCTAAGAGTAGTTGCGTTTCGATTAAAGCTATTCCCATAGCAGATCACTCTAAGAAATCTAGTTCTATTTCTGAATCCAAACAAGCTGTTTGCTCAAAGTGTCTGAAATGTATCTTTAATGCTAATCATGATAAATGTTTCACAAAATCCCTAAAGAAAGTAAATGCTCATGCAATGGTACAACCTGTTAAGTCTAGGATTTACACTAAGTCATCCACAGTGCATATGAAGCAAATGAAACCAAAAGCCTCACCTAGATGGTTACCAACTGCTAAATCTTTGGAAACTAGGAATAAGGATAAGTCTTCCACTATGCATAAGAAGCCTAACAATCCTAGACCTTGTCATAAGTGGATACCATCTGGTAGAATTTTTAAGGATGCTGGACTTAGGTGGATACCTACAGGAAAGATGTTTACCAATGGCAATCTCAAAGTTGACCGTGAAACCCCAAAGGGTTTGGATACTGATGTCACTAACCAAAATATATGCAATCAAGTTTGTAATATTAGTGCAGGTAGTCCTTACTCAGTTTCAGATACTTCGATCCTTCAATACATGGACTGGCTTAAAGTATGGATTACAAATGGATTGATATCTCATAACTCACGGGTTCAAGTAACTCAATCTTGATATTCATTCGGCTATGACGTTTGAACACAACAGTTCAAGCCTCGTACCTCAAAGAAAAGAAAAGTGTACGCTTTAGTGCGCTTTATCTTCTGAAGAAGAGAAATCTTCTCATTTATGACCATTCTCATCAACATGCTTCATGCTTTTTCCATGCGCTTCAGTCATCAAGTGAACCGGACTACTGATAATTACTCTTATTCCACTTGCTCAATATAATGAAGATGGCGACATCATGTGCTAATTTTATGGGGGAGAAGTGTGAATAGAATATATTTGGATGATAATCACTTGTTTAATCAAGAATGGCATCTCCGTATGCAATTCTTGAGGGGGAGAAGAAGTGTGAATTTTTTGCATGGTTGATTGATATTTGAGAATATATGGTCATACGGCTCCTAACTCATGTAAGAACCGAGACTCTTCTTATCGGATCATCTCCACATGTAGTTTCTTCTAAGAGCCGCTGGTTGACATCTTAACACGGGCTGATATGATTAATGACAAAGTGCTTCCAGTTAATTCTTCACGTACACATCAACATGATGATTCTGAACAATCTCTTTATTCTTGTTTGATGTGATTGGTAGTTTGGTGTTACCATTTAGTGTGTTCGTTGCGGGCTGATTGCTGATTTCCTTGATAAATATCTTTTTGTTCTTGTTTGATTGGGAGGGATTTTAGTTAAGGGGAATTGCAAGATGTATGTTAATTGGGATACTTTTGGTGAGATGAAGATGTTAACTTTTTGATCCCCAACTGGACAATCTTGAAGAAGGTCGAGTCTACAGTCCGTTCTACATTGTCTGCTACATGTTAGAAGACTAAAGACGAGTTGCATTTAATGATCTAAAGACTTCTTCTTAATCTGGGCATTTATCAAACAGATTGTCAGTTTATGGGAGAGCACTAATTGGGAGATAGTGATAAGTCAGATTCAATCCCCGATTAGACTTGCTCATATTCTTTAGCAGTGATTCCTCGAGAAACCCAATCTCCAGTTATTCCTCGAGGCGTTGTTATTGACTATTGTAATATTGCAGTTGCACTATTGAATAATAATCCGCTCTTTGGTATTCCTTTGCCAAATCTTCACGGATTATTGTTCATGAAAAATGATCCACTCGTTGGTATTCCATTACCAAATCTTCATGGATTATTGTGCACTCTGTAAATCAACCACATGAACATTAAGGAAAATGACTACCTCATCCGTTTGAAGACATTATTGGTGAATCTTCCATATCAGTCTCTACATGAATAGCTTTAGGAAGAAGGCATTGATTTTGAGGAATCATTTGTTCCGGTTCATTCGATGGATCAATGTACATCCGATTGTATGTTTATTCACGTGTTGGGCATTTGACACAAGTTGATTACTTCAGAGTTAATCATTTATCACTTATTTGAGATTGAAGTTGACTTTCACAAAGGCGTGTTCTTATTTGATAACTTGGTCGGGCTTAAGAATTTGAGTTGAAGTCTTGGTTTATCTAGTTACCAGCAGTCGGGGTGGATGGTTGAAGACCTGGTTAACTATCACTATTAGAAGTTATGTTGTTTTACTCAGTGACACACGCACATGATGTTGTGGATAATCGCAAGAGGTGTTAATGTCTCATACTTTGATTGAGTAGTGAGTACTTAAGAGATTTGCTTGGAGCAGAAATTCTCGACACCGTTCTTCCAACATTAGTGCAAGATTAAGATACAAATGTGGGGATTTCTACTTCAATTTCAAGTATGTTATATCGGGTTTTCTTCATCAGTGGTCACTTCAAATTGTCTACATAAGGGTTGATAAAATAGTCAGAGTGTGTTTTCAGCAAGTTGATTCTCACAAGAGTTCAAGTGTTCTTCTCATAAAGATTTCAAGTATTTGGGCTTATACTATGTTGCTGATTCTGAAGTGTCAAAACTAGCAAGGGGGAAGGAGACAGGCATCTAAACGCGAGTAAAATTGATGAACTTAATTCTTCTAAGTGATTGAAGATATCCCGGGAAGACAAATGTCATGACCACAGAGAAACTCAAGGTTTTACTCATCAAGGCTTTTAGTGTTATTATTCCAACTACGTGGGGGAAGTGATGTAAGAGAAAGTTTCTGAAGATAAAAGAGGTACACAAGTATGACATATTCAGGGGAGATAAATGTGTAACATGAGGAAGGTGTTATCAGTTATTCTCTCTTTAGGAATGTGTGTACTTCGGGTTCTTGATCTTCATACACGATCATCAGGGAAGAAAAATGTGAACATTGGGGAGGTGTTTTCATTCCCCTCATGATGTGTATTCGGGAGAGCTCTTGGGTATTGGTGTACTTCGGGTTCTTGAGCTTCATACACGATTATCAGGGAAGAAAAATGTGAACATGGGGAGGTGTTTTCATTCCCCTCATGATGTGTATTTGGGAGAGTTCTTGAGCATTATACAAAGAGGCTGACTGCATCAATTCAACTACTTGGGGGAAGTGTTCTCTTGACACCTTTTGGAATGGATCACTTCAGACTTCAGTGGAAAAGGAATTTGAGAAGATTATTTAAATGTGGGATGATACGTTGTTGTTGGATGATATAACCTCGAACGAAGAATCACGGTGATTATTCTTAAAAGGAGCAGCAGGATCGATGATAATGGTGTGCTTCTTTATGCACCTGGCTAATGGAAGCTTGAAAGAAAGCTTCGAATCTGCTCAGCTAAAGGATTTTCGGTTTGGGGTAAGCTCCCAAAGTCTCTCTTTCTTAAAGGCTCATGTTCTATCTTCTATTCTGGAGCCTCGGAAGTTTTGGTGGTGAATGTTTAAGAGATGACGAATTCTATCTTCTACGACGTGCTGCTCGATATCCTTATCTCGGTACTCGTATTATCGTCTTTCTTAAACTATATCATCTTATCTATCTTTGTATATATATATTTTTCCAAAAGCAAAATACAAAAATATAAAACCAAGAAAAAGAAAATAGAAAAATATAAAATCAACAAATATCCATAAAAATTTGAAAAATTAGAAAATACCAAAAATATTGTTTTCTCAGGACATGTCTTCTGGTATCGATAACATCTACGGTCTTAGAAATGTCATTCAATAATGGCACGGGACCATAGATGAAGTTCGAGCAGGAGGTGTAAATATTCTTTTCAAAATATGGTTTACAGTTATTTCAGACTGTAACCCGCGCTTAAAAAAATGGCTTGCAGTTACTTCAGACTGTAACCCGTGCTTTAACTATGGCTTGCTATTATTTCCGATAGCAACCCGCTCTTCATGGAAGGAAAGTGTTGCGCTAAAACAAATTTTCAAATATTTCGTTCACTTATCCTAAAACAATTTGAGGAAAGTATGTCGAAGGACTGCTGTTCCTACTCAAATATTTTTCCTTCTAAAATTCTTCAGAAAAATATTTGTTTTAACAAAATGGTGGTAAAATGAGTTGCTTGAAAATCAATCGGAATCAAGTTTTCGTAAAAATTGAAAACTCAATCAATGACTTCAGCACTTTTAAACTTTTCAGAAAATAAGTCATTGATTGAGGGGGAGAATGTTTTCAAATCTATATCTTCTAACGGGCCTTCTTAATCATCCTATGTGCTTATCTGATAAAATATAATTGCCTATGTTGAAGGACTAGGTTTCTAGGATGTGATTGTTAGGATTAGATGATTATAGATTGATTAACACATTATTCCCATACCTTTTATGATCTGATTGATATGTTGAATTGACTGTTATTAGTCGACTGCTATTTGGGTGATGTCGACCACTATATATCTGTTTGTGTCCACTAACGTATGCAGGTATATTGGTATATAAGAATGTTCCCGATCCGGATCCCACAATTGAAGATGATTGGATGCCGAAAGGAAAGGGTAACTATATCTTGGGCTGAAAAATGAAGAAACGGAGTTTAATTAGACTTCTATGGAGAGTTGGCATGGAAAAATGCAATGTAAGAGGTCTCACTGCATCAGCAGATAGTTTTCTTCATCAGCAAATGAAGAAACGGAGCTTAATTTGACCTCAATTGGCATTAAAATGCAACGTATGAAGTCTCACTGCATCAGCAGACGGTTTTCTTCCTGCCTTACAGCAACAACAACAAAAGCGGTTCAACCACCTAACGTATCCTTGTGCAGGGATAATAGTGATGATACCATTTTTCTAAAACTTTGAAAAATATTGTTTTGAAAATGGAAAAATATTGTTTTGAAAATAAATCGGATTCAAAGTTTTGAAATCAACCGGACTTTATTTTGTCAAATCTTCAGTGATTTCAAATTAAATATTTTCAAACGATATTTCATCAAAAAGTCCTTTTGTACGTTATAATGTGGTGATCTAAATATTTAATGTTATGTCATGGTATGATTTTCTTTAAAAATCAAGGTCTTTCAAAATGAAATTTTTTCTGTTCTTGTTTGATTGTGAAATTGTTTTATTTTACTTAAAGATCTCTTAAAACAATCATCCCTGACACTAACAATCTTTAATGTCTTAAAATGGTCCTTATCTGTCATTTTTTTCAAAATCAAATCTTGCCATGTCTTTCCCCAAAATTTTCTAAATGATTTAAATCTTTTGGGATCACAAATCTCAAATGGTTTGAAATTTTTGATCGCGGAGGAGATCGTGTTTTAAATCTCAAATTTGTTTTAATGGAATTGGTTTTAGTCCTTCAAAGCCACTCCTGCCTCCATGTGCTAAACGATTTCAATATACATAATGCACATGTTGAGGGGGAGCATTTATCTAAAAACAAGATGAGTTTTTTTTAAAACAGGCACATTTTGTCCAATGTATTCTAAACATTATTAAATCACTTGGGATCCAAAATTTCAAAGGGTTGGATATTTTTGATCGGGGGAGAATTTGTGATTTAACAATGAAATTTGATAAAAGGTGATCGTTTTGATTCAATTGTGCAGGCTGCTCTCTTATATGTGCTAAACGCTTTCGAATCTCGAAGCACATATTGAGGGGGAGCATTTCAAAGGAAAATAAAACTATCGAGGTACAAAAGCTTTTATGTTTTAACATAAAGTACCTTGATTGAGTTTTAAATGGTTTCTTAATGGATTTTGTGATCGTGGATGTAATCGTGGATATACTTCAAAAGAACTCTTTCCTCTGTGTGCTAAAATAATTTTGAAATATCCAACGCACATATTGAGGGGGAGAAGTTACCAAAGAAAATCAAAAGGCTTTTTCTAAGGAAATTGTGATCAAGAAATTATTTCAAAGAACTCTTGCCTCCATGTGCTAAACAATTTCAAATCATATGCACATGTTGAGGGGGAGCAATTCTAAATGATCAAAATAATTAAGGTACAAAATGCTTTGATTTTATATCACAAGTACCTTGATTGATTTTTCCAAATGATTTTTCAATTGGTTTCAAGGAAGAATGAACTGTACCAAAAGACCGACCATTTTACTTTATGCATGGAGTTATAAGGATGGTGAGGTTAGGTATTCGTTCCTGCGATCCCGCCAGGGCTGGAGGGATCTACCCAGGGACAATCCACTAGATAGTGTAGAGTCCTTAGGTATGATGAAAAAAGGAGAAAAGTGAGATATGGGAAGAGTGCGGACTGAGATAGAGATAGAGATAAAACTAGAATAAACCCAACAAGGTTCTAGTTATGAAGTCTCGGTAAGCACTGAAGGGGTTGAAGAATGAAAAAGAAATGAATGTGAAAAAGGGTGAAAAGAAATAGCCCTCCAATAATTCAACCTTAGGGCAGAAACTGGGTTCAATACATATGCTACTGGTGGTTACTAAGGTAACACTGGTATTGAAGACAAGACGTCATGGACCCAGTGACGCACTGCACCTAACTTCCCAAACTACTCAAGTTCCTCTTAAAAGGGCTTGTTTCATTCTCACGGGGAACCTACATAATCTATCGGCTTTCTTTTAGAGATTGTTGATATTGAAGAAGGAGACCCTCTCCCTAGTCTCCGGCATAGGAACCAAATGTGCACTATTGAGTCTAGAGCCAAGAGATCATCCACAATATCTCATTATGTAACATATTGGATTTCACATATACATCAAACCATAAATAAAGTAGGCGTATAGATGAGTTTTAGAGAGAGAAAGTTAGAGGTTTGGGAACTTTAGTGAGAGAAAGAAAAATCTTATTATGAGCTCCAACTCTCTACCTTGGGAGGTAGAGAGTATTTATAGTCTTACAATAAAACGCCACCTGACGGGCTGTGGATCAGGAATACAGTGGGTAAAGACCCGTCCGTCCTCCACGGTGTTACTTAACTAAATACTACATAACATTAAATAACTACGACTACGAGTTTTCTAACGATTACATATACTTGAGGTGACCGACACTTTAACTACTGGATTTTCCAAATCCTAACAATCTCCCCCTAAGGGAGGTCACCTCAAACACACATTAACATTACATAGAATACAAACAGATATTTCATTGAGATAGTTCTTGAATTCTTGTTCATGTTCTTTGTTCTGTAGCTCGTAGTCTTTGATTCTTCATTTTTGCATGTTTGGATATACTGAGTGGAGGTCTTTAACTGATCCACGTGATAATGAGTTTTTGAGCCATCTTTGAAATCATCAGCCATATTAAATGTTGGGAATTCTGCAAAGTAGGAATTCTGCTGAAAATAATGCTGAAGGAATCTGCTGAAGTACATGGATTCTGCTGAAGGAATCTGCTGAAGTACATGGATTCTGCTGAAGAAGAGTTTCTGCTGAAGTAATATAAACGTGTATTTTGTTTCTGCTGAAGTAATATAAATGTGTATTTTGTTTCTGCGGATATAGTTATTCCGTATATTTTATAGTTTGTTAGGATATGCATATCACTACCTAAAATAGCTCATGCATATCCTAACAAACTATAAAATATACGGAATAACTATATCCGCATAAACAAAATACACGTTTATATTACTTCAGCAGAAACCCTTCTTCAGCAGAATCCATGTACTTCAGCAGATTCCTTCAGTAGAATCCATGTACTTCAGCAGATTCCTTCAGCAGAATTCCTACTTTGCAGAATTCCCAACATTAAATATCTGACTCATCCATTGTGGTGTTGGTATTATGTGATGTTGTGACTTTTGGACCGACATGCTCACATTCTGGATCATGATATATTCTTATCAGAGTAGCGGAAGCTTTCGTTGATTCATGATATTGGCAGCAGCGTAGCAGAAGCATGGAGTGATAATATAATAGTCATTGATGCACTAATCATGATTTCTTTGTAAATGAATGTGTTGTGTGAGCATGCGGCTATGGTTTGACCGCTCCATTCTGATCAGCTGCAAACGTCGGGTGTACCTGCATACAACAGTTAGGAATAAAGCGCACGAAAGTGTCTTTGATCACTTTCGTTGAATTGAGGTACACGGCCCACGGTTCCCCGTTGATCAGTACAAGTACTGCCTGTGATCAGGTAAAATTCCGAAGAATTTCCTTGACAGGGTTTCGCAGCTGCTCTAGTTGTTCTCAAACCGGAACATCTTAAAGAAGACAACAAGGAGTGAGTGAACCAGCGAAATGAGATTCACTGATTGATGAAAAGAGATTTGAAAAACAATCGTGTACTGCTCAATAGAAATTGTTTTTGCAGTACAACGAAGGTTTTAATGAAAATATATTATCAATCATAAACACCTTTTATTTTGAGAAATAAGTACACAGTTGATGTGCTAAAGAAAAGAGTTTTTAAGCACAACGACCGGTTTTTCAAAGGTATCCGTCAATCCATATCCTGAACCAGGATTGATTCAAAAGATTGAATCGCCCCATCGTTTCTGTTCAGTTGTCACATGGTTGATCTATTGGATAGATCTCACATGCCACCTACCAGGAGCTTGTTTCATGTTGGCTCTAGAAGGCTTTCCATCTTCATTGTGAATATGTATGCATATCACTCAGATGTTCTGGCAATACCACAAGGATAATGCGTAGGACTCATAAGATATAATCTCTCTTTCCACATTGTGTGAAACAGAGAGTCTTCATTGAAAGTGTCCTAATGAGATTTATTGATGATCTCGTCGCTCTAGACTCAATTGTGCATGTTTGGTTCCTATGCCGGAGACTAGGGAGAGGGTCTCCTACTTCAATATCAACAATCTCTAAGAGAGAGTCGATAGATTATGTCGGTTCCCCGTCAGAATGAAACAAGTCCTTTTAAGAGGAACTTGAGTGGTTTGGAAAGTTGAAGTGCAGTCGTCCTTTGGGTCCATGACGTCTTGTCTTCAATACCGATGTTACCTTGGTAACCACCAGTAGTATATGAATTGAACCCGGTTTCTGCCCTAAGGTTGAATAATTGGAGGGCTATTTCTTTTCACCCTTTTCATATTCATTTCTTTTTCACTCTTCAACCCCTTCAGTGCTTACTGAGACTTCATTACTAGAACCTTGTTGGGTTTATTCCAGTACTAGCTCAGTCTCAGTCCGCACTCTTCCCATATCTCACTTTTCTCCTTTTTTCATCATACTTAAGGACTTCTACACTATCTAGTGGATTGTCCCTGGGTAGATCCCTCCAGTTTTGGCGGATCATGGGACCTCAACCTAACCTTATCATCCTTATATCACCATGCATAAAGTAGAGTTGGTCGGTCTTTTGGTGTAGTTCTTCCGCCTTGAAACCAATTAAAACCATTTGAAAATCAATCAAGATACTTGTGATATAGAATCAAAGCATTTTGTATCTTAATTGTTTTGATATTTTAGAAATGCTCCCCCTCAACATATGCATAAAAATTCAGAATTTGTTTAGCACATGGAGGCAAGAGATCTTTGAACTCGTTAGATTAAGAATGAAAGGTCCAATCTTTTGATTAATATTTTCTAAAATGATCATCATCACTTCCCAATCAATTTGAGTATATAAAACATTTTGAGGACGGATGCGGTTTTCAAAAGTTTGCTCCCCCTCAATATGTGCCTCGAAGTTGGAAAGATTTTTGCACATATTAGAGGGAACCTGCACTTAGAGACAATTTCAATCACTTTTCAATAATTTGAGGTTTAAAATAGATGCTCCCCCTCAACATGTGCATGGAAAATTTGAAATCGTTTGTCACATGCGGGGAGGAAAACATGCTAAACACTTATGAAACCATTTATCGAATTATCAGTTTAAATCCAATTTAAATCACAAATTCTCCCCCGATCACAATTATCAAATCATTTGAGATTTGTGATCTCTGTAGATTTAAATTGATTTTGAAAGCTTTTAAGGAGAATTGTGACTTTATTATGAAAACGTTTTAACTGATAAGGATTGGATTTTGAGACTTTAAACTCCATTGATTAAACATGCATGATTATATTTTGAAAACATAATAATAGCCAAGGTCTTGAACCAATTGTGTAAAATATTGTAAAACATTTAGAGTAGACCTTGCTCATTTAAGTGCTAATTGTTTGAAGAGAACACTTTTTGATTTAATTGAAAAATAATTCTCCCCCTCAATCAATGACGAAAGTTGTTGATTGATGGATTGAGATTTTGACACTTGATAAGTACTTTTGATTTTCAAAAATAGAGTCCGAAGTGTTTTCAAAACAATTGAGTTTTCATAAGATTGCAAATATTTTTCAGATGAATCTTTAGAAGGAATAATATTTGAGATTAAACATTTGTCTTGTTAATGACAAACATTTGTTTTTAGACTCAGAGCATTAGGTTTGAAACATGAGATAAAGCATGGCTCTGTTCTTTCTTTGAAAAGCGGGTTACTGCGTGAAATGACAATAAACCATTGTTTTACTTTCTCCCAAAAATATTTTTTGATTTTTTTGATTTTTTTTTGATTTTTTTTTTGAAAACATTCGAACAACATCTAAAGTCCCGTGTCATTCTTTGAATGACATCACAAAGACCGTAGATATTATCGAATCGAGGTAAAAAAAACATGACAGAAAAACAACATTTTTGAGATTTTTTGAGTTTTTCAGATTTTTATGGATTTTTGAAAGTTTTATAATTTTCTGTTTTGCTTTTGGAATAAATATATACAAAAGATGGATGAAGAAAGACCTTTACTCCTCGTCTTCCTCCTGAAGCCGTTTGAGTGTTTCTGGTTGAAGGCTTTTCAAGCCAAGTCGAGGAAGAATAAACTCAAAACGTTCTCTTGGAAGAGCTTTGGTGAAGATGTCTGCTAACTGGTATTCTGACTTCACAAAATAGAGTTCCACCACACTGTTTTCAACTTGTTCCCTGATGAAATGATGTCGAATTTCGATGTGCTTTGCTCTTGAGTGTTGAACGTTGTTGCATGAGAGAGCAATAGCACTTTTATTATCACAGTACAGAGGGATTTTGTTGAATTCAAAGCCATAGTCAGATAATTGGGATCTCATCCAAAGGATTTGAGCACAACAAGATGACATGGCTATGTATTCATCCTCTGTAGAGGAAATAGAAGTACTCATTTTCTTCTTTGAAGACCAACTCACAAGCTTATCACCTAAAAACTGAGCACCTCCTGACGTACTTCGACGTGTTTCTTGACATCCTGCATGATCATCATCTGCATAGGCTGTTAGTGACATACCGGTGTCCTTCGGGTACCATAGTCCCATATTGATGGTTCCTTGGAGATACCGAAAGACCCGTTTAACCGCTTCAAGGTGCTTTTTAGTAGGCTTAGCCTGATATCTATCACACATGCACACAGCGAACAAGATGTTTGGTCTGCTAGCTGTGAGGTACATTAGGGATCCAATCATACTACAATATTTCGTTTGATCTACCATGATCCCTGAGTGTTCCTCATCTAGTTTAGTACGTTCATTCATGGGAGTGTCAACGGTGTCACATGAAACAAATCCAAATTACTTTAAAATCTCATTTGCATATTTAGATTGATTTATAAAAAGGCCTCCGGGACTTTGTGAAATTTGTAATCCCAAGAAAAATGAAATTTGTCCCATCATTGACATTTGAAATTTTGAACCCATTTCACTTGAAAAACGATCACATTCATTGGGGTCAGTCGAGGCAAATATAATATCATCAACATAAATCTGAACGTGAATTAAATGTTTGCCTGACTTTTTGGTGAACAATGTCGGATCAACTGCTCCTTTGCTGAATCTAGTGGATAGAAGAAACTTTGATAGTGTATCATACCATGCTCTAGGAGCTTGCTTCAAATCGTAAAGGGACTTTTTCAAGCGATAGACATGAGTAGGATGCTCTAGATTCACAAAACCCTCTGGCTGGCTGACGTAAACCACCTCTTTCAAATCACCATTAAGAAAGGCGGTTTTCACATCCATCTGATATACGACCATGTTCTTACTGGCCGCATTAGCCAAGAAGATTCTGATAGCTTCGATACGAGCAACAGGAGCAAATGATTCTTCAAAGTCAATACCCTCCTCTTGACGATATCCTTTAGCCACTAACCTAGCCTTATTTTTCAACACATCACCATGCTCATCAAGCTTCACTTTGAAGATCCACTTTAGAGCAATGATCATAGCACAGTCTTGAGCAGGTACTAATTCCCATACATCTAATCGATCAAACTCATGAATTTCTTCTTGCATGGCATTGAACCAGCTGTCTTCATTCATAGCAGTTTTAACGTCTTTAGGTTCGATCTTAGATAGCATGGAGTTGAAGAAGCACCATAAGGAATCAGTAGCAAGTTGTTTACGAGTGGATACAGGACGAGAAAGGTTTCCAATGATGTTGTCCAATGGGTGATCATGTGTCCATTTTCTAAGGTGTTCATGTGGTTGTTGTTGTGGAACTGAGGTAGCAGAGTCGATATCTCCTGATGAAGATGGTTCTGATGATGATTCAGGAGAAAATATGTTTTCAAATGGAGCATCTTCAGGAGTAGCAAAGGGATTAACTTCATCATTGATGCCCGAAACAATTCCATGATGTACATTCGATGATTGATGATTTGTTGATGAGACAGAGTGATCAGCAGCAGGTGCTTCTTGACTTAATGATATTAAGACTGAAGGCTTGACTTCATTCACAGGGATAGGAGCAGCCTCTATTGATGGAATTGACATTTCATCAGCATTTGGTTCATAGTGTTCATCAAACATTGGATCAAACAGTTTCTTTAAATCATCTTCAGATGAAGGTACATATGGAGTTGCTGGAGAGGGATTAGAGATAAGAGTAGAACTGATAGGACTACTTGATGAAAATTGAGTTGCGGGTCCAGAACTAGTTTGTCCTAGAGCCATTTGACCGGTCAGCTCATCGAACGTAACGTGAATTGTTTCCATGATATTTCGGGTTCTCTTGTTGTAGATTCGGTAACCCTTCTTGTTTGGTGCATAACCAACAAAAACTCCAATATCTGCCTTTGCTCTTAATTTACCTAATTCTTGACCGTCATTCGTTGGATAGCACAAAGCACCAAACACACGAAGATAGGAGAGATCAGGTTTTCGTTTATGAACAAGTTCATATGGAGTTTTTCCATGAGAGGTGTGTATAAGGGAACGATTTTGGGTGTAGCAAGCAGTGGCAATGGCTTCAGCCCATAGAAACATTGGAACCTTTGAATAAATTAGCATTGTTCTTGCGGCTTCCACAAGAGTTCGATTTCGTCTTTCAACTACACCGTTCTGTTGAGGAGTTTGTGGAACACTTCTTTGATGACTGATTCCAACACTTTCATAAAACTGAATTAAGTCTTTGTTAACAAACTCTGTGCCATTGTCTGTTCGAATAATTTTGACTGTATTGTTGAGTCGAACCTGAATTTGTTTGATTAGTTTGATGATGACATCTGGAGTTTCATCCTTTGTCCTCAAAAACTTTACCCAAGTAAATCGCGAGTAGTCATCAACAACTACTAGAATGTATTTCTTCCCATTTATCGTTTGCACTCTCATTGGTCCGCATAGATCCATATGAAGGGTATGAAGAACTTCCATTTCTGAATTTGTGGGTTTTGGTTTGTGGGCATATTTCGTGCTTTTACCCAATTGGCAAGCTGAACAAAGATGATCTTTTTCATATTTTAATCTGGGTAAGCCTCTGACAAGATCCTTTCTGGAAAGGTTATTAATGGTGTCGAAGTTCAAGTGATTGAGACGACGATGCCATAACCATGACTTTGTTTTAGAAGCCTTTGACAACAGGCAGATTGGAGAAGACTTCATCATGTCTTCGATAGAGATGGTGTATAGGTTAGAACCACGAGTACCTCTTAATAATTCCACACCATCAAGTTCTCTAACGAAGCAAGTATGTTTTCTAAAGGCCACATCTAGATCGAATCACAGAATTGACCAACAGAGAACAAATTATGACCAAGACCTTCCACATAATATACCCGGAGATTACACTTTTGCCAACTACATAATCACCATAACCCATAATTGCTACAAAATGGTCGTTCCGAATCTAACATCGATGAATTTACTCACGAAGTTCATGAGCTACGACCGGTCTCCAGTCATATGCTTGGAACAACCTGAGTCCAAGTACCACAGAACGATTTGAACGATCTGCAATTGAACACAGACAAGAATGGATAACTGAATAATTGGGATCCCCATGCAAGAATGGGTTCCACTTGGTTAGTAACATTGATTGGAACACCCACATCAGAAATAAAAACACCCATATCAGAAATAGAAGCAATGGAATCATTAGGAATAGATGCAGTGCTGGTGTTTGTATTTGAACTATTCAAAGTATGTTCACTTCTTAAAGGAATAGTTCTACCAGTAGGCATCCATTTTCTAGTGGGCATTGTCTTAGCAGATTGAGGGCAAAACTGATTATCCTTATGGCCAAAAGGTATCCATTGATAGTCTATCTTACTAAATGTTCTTCCTGTGGGTTTCCACTATTTTCTAACTTTCTTTCGTCTTTGCCTTTTAGCCTTCTTAGCATGATTTTTAGCATTAACAATTTTAACTGGGCATTTGATAGCATTAGACAAAGCATTCACACCATATTCATGATTAGCAACAAAATTCAAACAGACATCATTACATGGTTTGCAAATAGTATCATAATTCGAATTAATTACAGTACGCCTATGGCTAATACTAGGATCAACATGATTCGTTTTATTCAACTCAAACTTAAAGTTCCTAGGTTGGTCTTCTACTCTCTTCCAATGCACATTCTTAGCTTGCGAGGTCCTATCTTGCTTGGTATTGCATGGAGGCTTTGACCTGCTCGCTTTAATGTCACTGATTACTCCTGTAGAGGGAATTATGGGAACATTAGTTGGTTGATCTACTTTTTGCATTCCTGAACTAGATGTGCAAGGGTCTGTACTACTAGAAGGCACATTGGTGTTTACTTTCTTAAAACTAGGCATAGAATGATTTGAATGCATGGCACCAGGCATAGAACAAGGCATCACAGCTTTTCCTTTCGCACCTAAGGATTTAGGACATGTTGCAATTAAACATTCTAGCAGCTCTTGAGATCGTTTGGCCTGACTGCAAGCAAACCTAATTTCTCTATCAAGCGGTTTGTTAATGAAATCCTCTTCCACAATCTCACGGAGACATTCTAGGCTATCCTTAAGGTGAGCACAATAGTTATGAAACACAGGTTCATTATTCCTAAGATGAGGATGAATGTATTTAACGGTCACAGTATATTTGCAGTCAGCGGATGACTTTGATGCAACATTCTCATTAAACACAAGTGGCAGTTTCCCATTTTCCTGACTCCTCAGATTCTCAATTTCCTTTTGTAAAGAAGTTATTTTTTCGTTGTTTTGGTCACGAGTGACTTTCCTTGAATCATATAACTCTTTAAAGTGTCGTTTAACTTTTTCATTTTCTTCTAGAAAACTCTCGTTTTCCTTTTGTAAGGCATTAACTAAGTTTTGAAGATGAAAAGTTTGAGAATATTGAGAATCTAAAGGAGGAGGCATTTGGGATCCAGTCACATTGTTCTTTTCACCTTTCAATTGAGAGATTTGGGCTTTCAACTTTTCGATCGTGTTACAATGAGCTCGAATCTGTTCATCACGTTTGCTAATTTCAAAAAGTGCATCAAATTCAGGAACATCCAAGGATGTCTTAATATTTGAGGTTTTAACATTTTCTTTCAGATGTTGATATTTTAATTGTAAATCAAAATGTTCAACTTCTAGTTTAGAAAGATGCTTTACCAAGTTATCGTGATCATCCTGATCAATTTTCTCATTAAGTTTCGAATTAATCTTTTCAAGCTCAATGACACGATCATGGGAGACTTTCAGAGCAACAGATAATTCATGAAATTGAGAAGCAATAATGGAACAATTAGTAGCGATGTAAAACACATCTTGAGTAATACATTCAGAAATAAGAGTCTCATTCAATGTATGCAAGTTCTTCCTCTCAATCTCATTATATTTTAATGCTCGCTCATAGTCACTAACCTCAACTATCATTGCATCAAATTCCTTTTCCATTCCTTTAATATCTGAATCTATACCCTTTTTAAGACTCTCAAATTGATCTTTTAGTTGTTTAAAGAACGGCATGACCTCAGTTAAATAGCATTCTTTTATTTGCTCAAAACCCCTTTCCCCTTCAGTTATCCCAGTGGGTGTGATCCTTTTCTTACAAGTTTTCTCAAAATCGACAAATAGTTGAAAAATAACATGTTGACTGATTAAGGTCATGCTTTTAGTGGCAATACTTCTAGGAACTAGATGCATTGGTGTATTTGGAGGATACACAGTCGCTGAAGGCATTTTCCAATGGGGAGGGTTTGTAACAACAAGATTCTCTGCTTTTTGCTTATCTAAGGCTTCGTTTGTTTTTTTCAAAGAAGCTCTTCTTTCCTCTTTTGTCTGCAGGCGCGCAGACGTTAGGCTTGAAGACCGTTTGTTTTTTTTCAGATATAAGAGGTTAGAATCACTTCTTTCCTCTTCACTATGCGACATAATTTAGGTCTTTTTCCACTTCTTTCCTCTACACCAATGCAGACATAAGAGGAAAAATGAAAGAAGTACTTCAATAGCACAAAAAACAAACGGTCTTCTTCTTGCAGATGAAGAGCTTAAATGTACCTCTTCTTCTGCAGACATGGTTTACAGATGAAGAGGTAAAAGCTCTAAAAAAACAAACGACGCCTAAGTCCTTTTTCCAGAACACTTGTTCAGGTGTTAACAACGTTTGAGGCTTAAACTTGTTTAAGGAAATCCAGTTTTCCTTCTTGTAATCATGGGGTTTGATCGTTATGTTATTCTTTTTACATTCAGGATCTTCTAGCTTCTTATTCATTTTCTGCCTAGATGCATCATCTAATTTTCTATCTTCCTCAGTGCACTCAACGCAACTAGGTTTCTGTCTAGGTTTAAGAATCTCATTTCTATCATAGATCACCTTATTAGCAGCTCTAGCCTTTTTAATGAACTCTGGATTTAGTTCCACAACAAGGGGAATGCTATGCTTATCGCTTAAAACTCTATGCTTAGTGATCAAGTGAGCAGTCTGAATGGTATTCCCTTGTACGTACAACTTATTTTCAAGCTTGTTTTTCAAAGTTTTTAGATTGGAAAAATCATTCAAAATTTTGATTCCTTAGCATTGAATTCTTGCTTAAGCATTTTAACATTTTCTTGAAGTTCCTGTTTTTGCTTAGCAATTTTAGAAAGCTTTTCCTGTAAGGAGTTTAACTCTTGTTTTAAGACTTCTTCTCTAAAGTTACTTTTTCTAATAATTGTACGCATTTGGTCATCCATCTCCTGCTCACGAGTAGTTAACTCAAACTTAGCACGTTGTTCATAAATGGCAACTCGTTCGTTATAGGCATTAAGTTCGAGATAAAGAATCATCGGGGCACATGCAGTGTATTCATCAAAAACATAGTCATCATTGACTGCAGAAGAAGCATCACTTGGTACGACCTCACTTTCACTTTGTTTCACATATTGATCATATGGGACAACATTGATATTACCCATATTTTCAATATCCGACTCAATAGTTTCAGTTGATTGTACTTTGTCATGCATCTTTTGCACATCAACATCATCGTATAATTTTAATACCTCCGAAATGATTTTGTCTTTGGATGGACCAGCTTGTGGTGATGAAGAGACTTTAGGAGGGACCATTGGAGAAATTCTAGCCATGAAAATTGTTTGTGCAGTAGGTTCATCATCAACGTCAGAGTCGTATGCATCACAATCAGCGACTTCAAAGGCATTCTGATGATTATGACCTATCTCCTGAATTTGTTGCTCATCCACATCGCATCATATGTCTTGGCATTTCCTCAGAAGAAACAACAAATCCTCTTCATCCAAAGCTGCACCATTATCCCGAGCTTGCACAAGCAACATCTTATCCCTGAAGTACTCTGCATTCGAGGCGTTTTGGCGATGTGCAGTTCCTTGCAATATGTCCCTCACCTCCACAGTTGTAACACTTGATCAGCTTTGTTTGTCCCTAATTTCCATTCCTTCCCCTATTCTGATTTGCCACATATCCTCTACCAACTCCACCTCTTCCTTGTTCATACTGCCTTTCTTGAACTGGTTGCACCATAACCTTCCCATCTCGACGGTGGCTTGATTGTGTGGATTAGATGTTGTTCGAGGTTGTTGTTGGTGTATGGGAGAGTTCATGTTTTGACTAACCATGAGGGACAGTTGGTTGATGAAGTTTTGCATGAGTGTGTTAGAGTCACGGAGGCTTATATGATGGATCAGGAATGAGCTTGTAATTACCATTACCAGTGGGTATGACTTGTGAAGCTTTGGTTGTAATCCCAACATTTGTGTAGAAAGCTATTGAATCATTTAATGAACTTTTTTCTCCCTATTTTGATTTGAATTGATTAAGAATCATTTTTTCAAACATGGCATGTCTCTCATTCTGAAGCAGGAAGGCATATAGTTGTTCATAGTTGGTGTTCTTCAAACCTTTGGTTAGCTTCACAGAGGTGACAAACTTGTGCCATTCGGGATTCATGTTGTTCACAAATTTTGAGTTCAACTGAATGTTTGGCATGGTCATTTTGATATTCCTCATATCATTAACAAGCTTGTGGAATCTCACGTAATACTCATAGACACTCTCATTTGGTTTCATCTTGAAGTGCTCAAATTCATCATAGAGTTGTGATTCTCTGTCTTCCATAGTTAATTCAGAACCTAAGAGAAGCATCTTGACATTATCCCACACTGCCTTGGCTTCGGTGTTGTGATTGATAAGCTTGTAGATATCTTTTGGAAGACCTTGAATTATGATGTTAGAAGCCACGATATCGAGCATCGAATCTCTTTTCTCCTTATCATTGAGCTCATCATATGTCTTTGGTTTGTCTATACCATAGCTCATTGTTACATCTGCGGCTGTATCAATTAAGTCTCTTGTAGTCTCAATCTGATAAGGTCCTTCATCAATCGATTTGAGAATGTTGACCCCATTTTCCTTTCCAAGATAGTACAATCTGATTCTTTGACCCCAAGAGTCGTAGTCATTCATCAAGCATGGGTGGACGAGTATCGAACCACTGCTTGAACATCCTCGGCAACAGTAGAGATGATTGTAGGTATGTTGGTAGACATGTTTAAAGATTACACGGGATTTTATAACTCAATGATTAAACCGGGAAATAGATTCTTTCACGGGATTTTACTAAATCAAGAGAAAACCATATTACACACAAGAGTTAACCAAGTCGCTAAGAATCCTTGAACCAAGTCGCTAAGCACCAAGTTGCTAAGTAATTAGAAGACAAGTCGCTAAGTTCCAAATCGCTACGAATTTTGATAGCAAGTCGCTATGCACCAAGTCGCTAAGACGTCAAGTCGCTAAATAGCAACTCGCTACGGTCCAAATCGCTAACACCAAGTCGCTAAGAAACTTAAAGAACAAGTCGCTATCAAAATTTAAAGCAAGTCGCTACCTTACCAAGTCGCTACCCGTAGTGGAGAATCCACTAAGTGTACTGTTTGTCGGCTTGTCTCAAGAGGCAAGTCGCTAGGACCAAGTCGCTACGAAAACTCACTACAACTCGCTACCTTTTACTGAAGCAAGTCGCAAGCATGAAAATCACTCCGAGAGCAAAGTCGCTACCAAGAAAAACTTTAAAAACACACTTTTCAATCCAAAACAAGCTCAACCACAGTGATTCTAGCTTACCAAATCAAAACCCAAGCACATACAATGATCCTAAACACAAAAGTACACCCAAAATTCAAACTTTAACACTAGAAATGATCCAAATGATGCAAAAACCACTAAACTTTTTCAAACTCAAAAACCACCTAAAAACCACTAGAAATCCAAGGATAAGTAAGAGATGATCTAACCATGGCTCTTGATACCATTTGTAACATATTGGCGTATAGATGAGTTTTAGAGAGAGAAAGTTAGAGGTTTGGGAACTTTAGTGAGAGAAAAAAAAATCTTATTATGAGCTCCAACTCTCTAGGTAGAGAGTATTTATATTCTTACAATAAAACGCCACCTGACGGGCTGTGGATCAGGCATACAGTGGGTAAAGACTCGTCCGTCCTCCACGGTGTTACTTAACTAAATACTACATAACATTAAATAACTACGACTACGAGTTTTCTAACGATTACATATACTTGAGGTGACCGACACTTTAACTACTGGATTTTCCAAATCCTAACACATTAGGACACTAAATTAATGAAGACTTGCTGTTTCACACAATGTGGAAAGTGAAAATATTTTAAGAGTCCTACGCATTATCCTTGTGGTATTGCCAGAACATCTGAGTGATATGCAAACATATTCACGATGAAGATGGAAATCCTTCTAGAGCCAACATCAAACAAGCTCTTGGTAGGTGACATGTGAGATCTTTTCTAAAGATCAAACTTGTGACAACTGGATTAAAACAATGGGGCGATTCAATCTTGAATCAACCTTGGTCCAGGAAAAGGATTGACGGATACCTTTGAAAAACCGGTCGTTGTGCTCAAAACTATTTTCTCTAGCACATCGACTGTGTATTAATGTTTTCGAAATAAAAGGGTATTTATGATTGATAATTGATCTTTATTATAAAACCTTCGTCGTATTGCAAAACTCTTTCTTCATGCAATAAGCGATTGTTTTCAAATCATTTTGATTCAATCAGTAAATCTCAATTTGCTGGTTCACTCACTCCGTGTTGTCTTCTTTGAGACGTTCCGGTTTGAGAACGACTAGAACAGCTGCGAAACCCTGTCAATGAGATTCTTAGGAATCCTACCTGATCACAGGCAGTACTTGTACTGATCAACGGGGAACCGTGGGTCGTGTCCCTCAATTCAACGAAAGTGATCAAAGACACTTTCGTGTGTTTTATTGCTAACTGTTGTTTGTAGGTATATTTGGACGGTTGCGTGATCGAATTGAGAAGTCAATCCAAAGCCGCATGCTCACAGCATCCACACTTAATTAAAGAAATCATGACTTGTGCATATCTACATAACACTGCTCGATATTTTCATTCTATGCTTCTGCTACGCTACTGCAAATATCATGAACCAGTAAAAGCTTCCGCTACTCTGATGAAAAGATGTCATGATCCAAAAGTGTGAGCATGTCGGTCCGAAAGTCACAACTTCACATGATGGCAACACAATAAAGGGTGATCCAGAGATTTACTGTGGCTGATGATCTCAATGAAAGCTCGAAGATCATCAAAGATGTGGATCAGTTCAAAGACCTCCACTGAAAGTACAAAACCATGCGGACTTTCAAGTGTCACCGCTAAAGCATAAAGATTGCTGAAGTGAAGAATTAAAGTCTACGAGCTCAAGACTGAAGATAAAATAGAATGCTAGGATTCAAAATGTAAAACATGGGGTGACCTCCCTTAGGGGGAGATTGTTAGGAATTAGAAATTCCATAGTGAAGAGTTGGTCACCCCAAATATAATCTAGCATAAGTTAGCTCGTAGACACTCAATTATTTACTAGTTATTTAGTTAGTTATTTAGTTTAGTGCAACACCGTGGAGGACGGACGGGTCTTTACCCACTGTATGCCTGATCCACAGTCCGAAGGAGGACGTTTAGTATGTAACTATAAATACCCTCTACCTTCAAAGGTAGAGGGTTGGACCTTTCTCATTCTAAATCTAACCTTCTATGTTTTCTTTCACTTTCTCTCTCTAGAAAGGATCCTACTTTCTCTCTCTAAACTCTATCTCATTCGATCCATTGTTGAGATTATTTGTGTGTTTATGAAATCCAATATCTAACAAAGGACTTTCTCCATAAAGTCCCTTATCACGGCATTGATCTTTGGCTTCAAGTCTAAATCTTTTACGATCATGTCAATCTCTCAACTAGGCAAACAATCGACCAAGCGGCCAGTGGCAAGCTTAGTGAACTTACCGCGGAAGAGTCGTGGGGTACAATAGAGGACCTTGCTCTCTATGACAACGAATGTTGGAATGACCCCCGTGAGTTTCCCAAAAACGTAAAAGCAATCTCCTTGCCTCCCAATGACTCATAACCTTCCAATCGTAGGATGCTCAAACTTGAAGATCAAGTCAAATTCCTAATGAGCTCCTACGAAACTCCTAAGCCTTCACGCCAAGTGAACAAGGTCTCTTCCTTGTGTGAGTTATGTAGTGGTCCCCATGACACTCGTAATTTCATGAGACTCCCCGAACAAGCTTCTGTGGACTATGCATCCTCGCGTACCAATGGAATAGGAGGAAGATTCCCCACAACACCCGGACCTAGGACCTACAACGAAGCCCGAGAAGCATGGAGGGGCAAAGCCGACAATAATTGGAGTCAAACCAAAGAATTCACCTATAACGACTCCCCATGGCCCCAACAACACAATAAAATCTCTCATACCCCTAGTTAACACAACTTAAGAGGGATGATGCAACACCTAGTTACATCCCAAGAAGCCCAAATAGCCAAGCTTTTGGACCGCTTTAACCAACAACAAGTAGATGTGGATAGGAAGATAGATAACCTCTTGAAAGCCATAACCAATAATGATAGGACAACTACCAAAAAGGTTAATGCCATCTCGACTCACTCTCCCGAAAATGCTTCCATTGTTAAGATTAAGGAACCGAGCAAGTACTTCGCTCATTCATAATTAGGCAATGAAACTAGGGACACGTCTTCATCAAAGCACGTTCACTTCTTCAATGCCATCACCCTAGTGAAACCAAATAGGAATAGTGATGAAGCAAACCATGAGACGGTACTTGAGGTTAGTGAGACACCTAAGGATGAAACAACCAATGAAGTAGACGAAGAAGATGATGAACACTTCAATAAATTTCCTATGGATGAGGAACTTTCATACCACTCACACCTAATGCACGACCTTCATACCAATCACCTCTGGAAATCCTAGAAATCTCAACATACCATGTTGCATAGTATATCTTTTCGTGGCAAACTCCTAAATTGATCGCAAGTCCCCAATAAACATCATGACTAGCATGTACTATAATTGGGTAATGAAGAAACCTATCCAAAATAGGCAAGACCGCAATAATCCTAGAGTTAGATGTAATTTCCTTGGTAGAGTTAAGGGATTGCCCATCTATGTAGGTAGCTTCACGTATCTTACGGATTTCGTGATTGTGGAAGATATTAGTATGGCTATAGATCCTAGCTTGTCCCATGTAGTTATAGGAAAGCCTTTAATAGATAGTTCCGGAATGACTTATGATCCGTCGTTAGGGATTGTTATATTCAAGGATGAGACCAATGATATCGCCTATCAAATACCATTTAAGATTGAGAAATTCTCATCACTATCCAATAATGAGAAGGAACTTAAGCTATCGGTCTACTATAGGAACGAGGAGGATAAGAGTAGGGTAGTTGACTATGTGATGAGTAAGATATTTGGGTTCTATAAAGAATGTGTGAAACTAGGACCATAATATAGAACCAATTGGAGACAAGATGACTTCTTAGAAAGATGCACAATAGGGCATAATTATGCCGTGAAAAACCCCAATAGAAACAGTCATGAGGAAGAAGATGACGGCAAGGGAGTCACGTAGGAGCATGACTTCGAGTCTAGCTACAAGACTCATAAAAAAAGAAAAGCGCTTCGTGGGAGGAAACGCATGCTTAATTGTTTGCTTGTTTTGTTTTTCAATTCGTGTGTTTATATATCTTTTTCATTGTTGTTTATTCTCATGTTAGACTTTGTGAAAATGTTTTATTTTGTCTTTAACCTCGTCTTAATTACATATAAAGGTATTTTACAAAAAGATAAGTGTAGGGAAGATCATATAAGTTTTTTAAAGAACATGAACATGAGAATTACAATCATTGAAATTGATATATATGTGTGTTTGTTAGAGTCAAATGCTTGTATCGAGTCATAATGGATGTTTTGTAGAAATTTTTCCAGGTTTTAATGAGGTAATTTTTCCAGAAAAATGCAACAGAACAGTTTTTGTCAGGACAACCTGACGGGGTCAGGATTAACACCTGAAGACATCATGCAATATAGAAACAAAATATCAATTTCATTTTCAGTGCAATTTATAATTTTTGGAAATTCCCAATTCTTAATTTTCCAAAAAAACTGCAAACATCCATTCCACAAGTATTATATCTTACTTGCTTTCTAGTGTAGTTGTGTGTCATATATAGTTTTACCGCCGATTTTACGCGAAGGTTTCATTTGTTTTCTTATGAGTATGCATGTTATATTGGACAAGAAGAGGAAGACACATATTGGATGAAGATTATTACTTATGCATTCTTCTTGGAGGAGGATTTAACCGCAACTTCACACATATCCTACCGAGCTAATTATGGAAGTATTAGTTTCTTTTCCTTACTTACCTTCCTATATCAAAACTTTGATGCTTTCAGGGAACATTGGGGACAATGTTCAGTTTGAGTGTAGGGAGGAAGAATAAAACGGGATCTTAGAAACTGTTCACTCATTTGATTATTTGTCTTGTCATTGGTAATTTGTGTAATAAACCATAAGAAATATTTCTTAGGGCAATTTTAGCACCAAATTTAAAATTTTTTATGACATTTACGAGTTAAACCTTAGTCTTAATAAAGCGTCTCAAAGATAGGAATTATATGATTAGCACAAAAACCGTATACCACTCAAATTCCACCCCAAAATGTAAGGTTCGGCCCTAGATCTTTACGAATAAAAGCATTCACCTTTAATTCTTAGTGAGTGTACTGGTAGTATAATAGATTCTAGAACTTGTTTTGTGATCCATTCCGAGATCGCTAGTGAGACTACACTTGTGTAGTTAGGAGTAACTAAATGATAAGAGACATTAGGATAACCCTTGTTTTAAACCTGTATTATAATTACATCTTTCACATCGGTTGAGTAATTACCCCACACCCTTGCGATGTACTCATCTTTAGTACACAATACCCATAGTTAACCCCTCAGAGCCTATCCTTTTCGCGGTTCTCGTGATGTTTTGGTTTTTTCCGAAATATCAATGAAAAGCATTGTTTACAATCCACCCCCAAATGTTACACCCAAATCGCCTTAGCCTACCTTTTATGCACTCATCTTTAGTGCATTATTGTTATCATCATTAAACCCTTAGTTCAATTATCTAGCTACTTGCATGGTTGCTAAGTCGAGTCGCATCATTTGTACACTGTGTTGGGATGATTGGGACTCATGGGTTAAAGTAATATTTTATGGAGTAACGGGAATGAACGATAAATTCAAATTCCATTTGACTACGTAATTAAATACTCCAAGTGTTTTGATCTTTTCAAAATCGGGTCAGTTAGTGTTAGTTAAATAAAAATTCAAGTGTAGGGATGCTCCTATAAATCCCTTATATTTTGATGTTATCGTAGAGGATGGTAGAGTAAAAAGGTATGAAAAAAAATCGAAAAAAAGAGAAGAGAGTTATAAAAAAAAATGAAAAAATGAGAAAAACATACGGGCTACCATCCTACATCTATCTTTATGTAGCGAGTCTTTCCTTATCAATCGGGTCAGTTAGTGTTAGTTAAATAAAAATTCAAGTTATCTAGCGTTAGTGAGTCGAGTCTTTCCTTAGCAACGCCAAGCTTTACATGCTTGTAACATAAGATTTTTGACTTACCACCACTAAATATCCCCTATCCAACAAAACCCTTTACTTCCTTACCCTAAATATAACGTTACAACCCTTGTAAATACCTCTTAGATAGTTATTCCTAGCTGCTTAAGCAAAAGCGGTGGAGGTTTGATCTATTCTCAAGCTTATGGTAATCTATGTACTATGCTAGCTAATGAGTGTTTACCTTCCATTTTTATTCATATTATATTTCATATAAACTCGAGAGATGAGAGAATCCAAACACCAATTGTGAGGTGCTAGTATATAATTTCCGTGCTTCTTATGATTAATGTAGCACTTGTACTTGTTTTAGACTATCTTAAACCAATGCTTCATGCCCTCTAACTTATAAATTGATTGGCCAAAAGCACATTTGCTTTAGGACAAGCAAATACCAAGTGTAGGGATATTTGATAAGGATTTAAAACATACGTTTTTAGGGGGTCATTTAAGCCCTAAATTGACATATTTTATATCCTTTACTGCTTAATATCATTCCTTTTCACTTTTTAGGTCTTTTGGAAGCAAAATGTTAGAATGAAGCATATTTGGACGAAAAGGAGCGAAAACATGAAGAAAATGGCAAAGTCAACATCAAAGGCCATCCAGCACACCTGACGGCGTCCCAACCAAAGGGCGATGCCGTCCCTATATAGAAGACTTGATCAAAAGTGCACGCGATGGCTCAGCGAAATTTCTGGTCTTAGAGCCTGACGGCGTCATGCCTTAATTCTGGAAGGCGTCAATAAAAAAAACTACACCAGACGCCCAAGATCCAAGACTCATACGGCGTCGCTATGGAAGACTGACGGCGTCACACATCTCAAATGACGCCGTCCCAACGATGAATTGGCCTAAACAAAACCTAATGACAGTGACCTGACGACGTCACTAGCAAAAGGTGATGCCGTCGCGATTGTAAATCTATATATAGAATTCGATTTTTCTGTATTTTAGGAAGTAGAATTTTGGAGAGCAAACCCTAACTCAGTTGTAGTCCGACTTGGACAGTATTCTAGGGTCCTATACCCTATTTTACATTGCAAGATAAGTTTGTTTATCCAATTTATCACTATGTCTACCCCATGTTCAATTGATTGTGTGTATGCTTGCTTGTTTAACATGTCTAGCTAAATTACTCGTGTGTTTGCTTAGATCTATGAAACCTAGTTGTTGATTGTTGTTAGGTTGTCTCTTCTCTTAATTGGTAGATGCTAGATTAAGGAAAACTGGCTTCTTCTTTCATTGTTGCGAGCTTGAACGTCCTAAATAGTAAAAAACCTTAAGAGTGCACCTAGGCCATCCTTGTGTTTATTGCGTGAGTTGTAGCTTTAGGATAGAGTGTATTCGGGGGAGATGTTATTGCACTTGCCGATCCCGGGTATTCGAAAGGAGAGTTACAGTTCATAGAACTAGGGGATTAGGAACCACCTTACGACTAATCGGAATACAACGCATCAATTAAGATAAAGGAAGTGACAATTCAACTGACCAATAAAAGATAACTAGGGAGTAATAGTATATAAGTGAACACATCTCACCTCAGATAGCATAAACTATCCGTAGTTAATTAGATAATTAGTTAAAGTGGTGAAATCAATAGAAGTACCACCCCCCAATCATATACCCCAAGATTTTACCCTTGCTTTATAAAAAATATAAAAAAGACTAAAAAGAATCATCCTCAACCCCACCTTCTCGTCATAAATCTCTTTCTAGCATTCTTATTCCCCTAGAGAACGAAATCAATCCCCGAGGCTTACCTCATACTACACTACAACGATTAGGTTCACTTCCTAGAGGGTTGAAAAGCTTGCTCATAGAAAAGGAGGTTTTCTTGACCCCGAACCCACACATCAAGTTTTTGGCACCGCTGCCGGGGAATAGAATAGCTAGTTAGATTTCTATAGCTTTTTATAAGGTTAAGTAGCCCGATATTCAATTCGAATTGATCTGCTAGAATGGCGGGTACAACGATAGCATCGCCAACACCATCGATAGGTGCTTGGAGTAACTCGTCAAATGGTCGGAGATGATCGGGAGCCAGATTTTGAGGAATGGGAGCCGTTTGAGCGGGTCCCTATTTGATATTATTATTATTCATATTGATTTCTTCAAAATTAAATAAATGTGAAGGATCACAACGATTTCTTTGTCGAATTAATCTTTCGGGATTCTTAAGAGGAGAATTTAATTCGTTTGAAGAAGATCGAGTGCTCATGCACTAAAAAGAAATCAGAGATAAAATATTTTGGAATTTTTGATTTTTTTTTGAAAAAGAGACAATCAATTTGATTTTTTTTATTTATTTTTTATTTTTTTTGGAAAAGATTAAACAAAAGGAAAATATTTTTAGATTTTTGAAAGATTTAGAAAAAGGAAAATAATTTTTGGAGTTTTTTTAATTTTTCAAATTTTTAGTGATTTCACTAACTTGAAACAAAACACAAAAATCTTAACAAATCTCGCAGGCAACGGCGCTAAAAACTGGTTCGTTATAATATATAGCAGTTTTAATATTTTCAAGCTACCCAAGTAGTTATATGTAAACTAAGTTAACTATTTTTCACTTGTGGTACAACCACTCATAAACATATCTTAAGTATTATCTAAGTGTGTTAACATGGCACAATTCCAAAACCTAAATAACCTAATGGAACTTGATGGGTCTGCTAACCTTCACGACGGGATGCGTGTATGGTTTATGCAGTAGGCTACCGAGGACTCAGCATTTGCAAGCTTACTGTTTGCTTGTTGTCATCTTAGGAGAGTCATGACAAAGAATCGAGTTATGATGGTGGAACTCAAAACATTAGTTCCTGGTGCAATTGGTCCAGGTTGTTCAGATACTTTGATGCAAACTCAAGAAAGGCATCTAGCCATGCTTGGATTGTTAACTAATTTACTGATTCAAGCGCAAGCTGGTGTCCATCAGGAAGAAAGCAATGCTACTAAAATGAACCAAAATAATTAGGTTTTTATATAGGAAGTAATGTTATCATTTAGGATACACGTGTTATAATAATTAGCCAAGAATAGGATAGGGTCTTTATTTAGTTGCAGTTGGCATGCTATTATGGCATTTTCCATGAACCTCACATGAAATGAATGACAAATTTGTCACCTTTTGTTTTGTTTGTTTAAATATTTTGATATGTAGATACTTTATACATGTCACACCTTTGATCAATTCAATGCTTATTGCCAATTGTGAAACTATATGCCTTACCATTCACAACATATTTGTTAGAGAATAATAGTAATAAATTTTCCAGAATTAGTGTGTTGAGAGTTTGCTATTCATGAAATTGGAAATTGTGAAAATTATATGACCAGGGTCATTTTTGTTAATTCTGTTAAAACTGGTGTTTATGATTAATTAATGAAAGGGGTTATCATTTATGATGCCTTTCCAACTTTCTTGTGCAAACTTCTACGTGTCGACCTATTTATTTGGAACTTTTATTATATTCAGGTATACAACCATTTATAGTTTGTTTTTTATTTTCAACGGCTCAATTCCAGATTTTAGATGAGTCGATAAATCTTGTTGGTTTCTTCTAAAGTGCATGACTGTATGCATTTGTGGTTTGTGCAATAGGCAGGTGAATACTTGGCCTTTTCAAACTGCTATTTGCCTGTTTTGAGCATCTGAGGAGGGTAATGGCCAAAAACCAAGTCATGATGGTGGACATGGAAGCATTAGGTCCTCGTTGCATCGTTTTCGACTCACTCGATTCTTTGAAGATAACTCAACAGAGGCATCAGGTATTGCTTGATCTACCGGGAGATTTTTTTTTAAAGCCAAAGATGGTATCCGCGAAGAGCAAGCTAATACTATTAAGATGAATGAATTTAATTAGTTTTTTCGTTTCTTTTCTGTTTACAATCATTATGTCGTTCAGTGTCATATCTATGAGTGGTTTTTTGTTTAGGCGTTTATCATAACGAATTAATGTGGCATCATGTTCATGTATTGAACATTGAATTTAAATAAAGTTTATGTTTAAGTAATTGTACATGTTATTGGTTATTTTTTTTGGCTTGGAACTAAATATTTGTAAAACTATGATCAGTTGCACATAAGAGAACTTTGAGTCTAGTACCAAACCATCTAAGTTCTACTACCTTTGCAAAGGTAGTAGAACTAAAGATTTGGTTGTTTGGTTTGCATGCAAAATTTCAGTCGAGTACCAAACCATCTAAGTTCTACTACATTCTCAAAGTTTATCTCAAATTAGTTCCTTACGACATGGTGCAAGACTATTTGTTTGTGTGTTCACATACCTGCATAAGAATAACAACCATAGAGTAGACCTTTATGTCTTTATTTTAACTTTTTTCAAGCACTTACTTTGTCAATCTCAAATGATTCAAATATTTTTGTGCTAGCAAGCACACCTAACTTAGCCCAAAATAGTTATAAAATACTTGTCCATGATTTCATTGGTCTATAAGTTTATAAGTTGTGACGGCACCATAACTTTTGTTTTTATGGCGTGAAAATTATTGTGGCTGAGTCAATAACTCCTAAACATTGTATATACACGATTTATTTGTAATATAAGGCGTAGTACCCTTTTTATGTGCAAGTGATGTTAATTTATTTTTTTAACATATATTGTTTATGTTTTATCAATAAATGTTAGTCTTATAAATTTATATATTTGTTTTACACAAACAAAAAAAATAAAAATAAAATAAGGGTCACCATTATCATGAATTAAAAATAAATCTCGTATGCTATCATTTAGGTAAGATAAGTTACTAACTAGCGCACCATTCAAATACTTTTGTGATATGAAGCATGCATATATTATTCCAAAATAGTTATAAAATACTCGTACCTTATTTCATTAGTCAATTGAGTTTATAAGTTGTGATGTTACTCAATCTTTTTATAGCATGACATGAAAATTATTGGGTATGAGTCAAGAAGTCATAAACATTGTATATGCACGATTTGTAATATAAAGGGTATCTAACTTTTTAGATTCAAGCAATATTTATTTACGTTTTAACAAATTTATTCACTCATTATTATTATTATTTTGACGTTTTAGGATGGTAATGTTATGCATTATGTAGTTGATGGGTTTATTACGTAAAATGTAAAGTGTGAGAGTTTTTATGGCATATCTGACAATATACTCTTAAATACCGATAGGATAGTTCTGCATAGGAAGATTAAGAAGTGGCTGCTTCAATTGTACTTCAGTTCAGTTATGTTTTGCAATCATTCTTTCTAATAACACCATAGAAACCAACATGAATTGAATTCGGGGACTGAATTCCTTTTTGGGTGGGCGAATGTGACAACTCGTAATTTCAGGTCATTTCTCAAACTTTGAAAATTTCACTATTCGTCTCGGGAAATTACTATTCACTGGTTACTATTCATCATTTTTGAAGTTGGTTTGAGACTTTGGGAGGTTATTTCAAAATTTTACTATTCATGAAACACTATTCATTCCCGGAGAAAAATCACTATTCATGATTCACTATTCATCATTTTCGTAAACTAGGTTTACGAGTATCAAATACGCGTAACCTGGAGGGTTAAGTTGCGTATTCATGGAACATCATTGAGGACATTTCATATAGACTAGAGTTAGTCTACATATCATCAGTAACATCATCATCATATTAATTTATGCATGGGTTTGCATATTTCATTAACGTATATTTATTTATTAAATAAACGCTATCGCACGATCATTTATTTTGAATAATTATCCGACACTTCCAAAAATTATCTTGATATCTTTTTATACCCATTTTAAGACTATAAAAATTATATTATTAGTTTACCCGATGTTTTCAATTTATTTTGTATATAAATTGTTATATATATATATATATATATATACTAGTTTTCGAAGCCCGCCCAATGGGCGGGCATGACTTATAATTATTTGTTTGTTGTTTTTTGTTAACTGAAATACATTTTTAGAATTGTCAAACAATATTATAAAAATTATATATAAACTGGAAATGACATTATGAAAAAGACATAAATCAACCTCCTTCCAGCTATGATTTAATGCTTGAAAAGGGTGTTTTGAAAAAAATTAAGTTAATATAAATAAGTTATAAACATACCAACTTATTTATTATTGCATTAAGAATGAAAAGAAGTAAATGTTCTTCGAATATGAGAAAATAAAAGTTAAAAAGTTATCCGCAAAAACAAAGTATAGGGTTTAAATTAAATTCAAATACGAATAATCTTTTTTTTGTATCGCATTGTCTCCATTACAACACTCCTATGCTTGGTATTAGACTGTTGTTGTGCGCACTCTTCTTAAAAGTTATTTCATATCTCTGTATACATTGTATCTCATGTCGTTAAATTCCTTTTACCTTTCAGCAATTTGGATACTTGTAATGTGGAGACCGACATTGAGATGCATGGACCAGGAGTTCAAGTATTTTTCTTAGCTGCAATACCAACAACAAAATTAACCCAACTTATACTCTTTACTTCACTTTTCTAAACATGAAATATTATAAAAAGTAACATTAGGTAGTGTATGTCTACAACAGGTTGTTGGCGAGCTTCTTAATTTTATTCATCACGTTTAGCAATTGAGTTGTATGATGTGTTAACTTTTGATATATAGTGGTTAACAACTAACTTAAATTTAACTTTTTTTCCCATTAGATCGTAAACTTCAAAATCATCAATAGCATTTTCATAAAAGAAGCGTCAATAACTTATCTCAACGGGAGTTTAGCATTTTGTGTTGATAGTGATTTGTAATAGTATGGAATATTAAGATAATGATAATCAGCTGTAACAAAACAGGCTACATGGGATAGTGTTGGGTGTGCTTCCACTATGAGAGTTATGATAATCAAATAAAACTTGTAATAGCATGTCTTTTTTTTCAGGTCAAGCTTGTGACTTTAAGGCATAACCTCTAACTTGATAAGCTAGTAAGCCATAAAATATATGGTTAGTGCAAACACCCATTTGGCTCCTATTTTACTTTAAAATACCCAGCCAAGTAAATTACCCCCAAACATGATTATTTAATATGTAGCACTGCATATATAAATCCTTTTGTGAACACATGGAAAACTTATTATTTCATTGGTAGCTTTAAACAAACTTTTGTTGACTAACTTTTCTCCTGGAAATTCAAAAAACGCTTCATTAAAGTTAAGGTAGTTAACGTACTTGTATCAACAGATGAGCCTTTACGATCTGAGAATCAGTGCATCCTGAAAATCAACATGAGATAATTTAGTTGGGGACACAATAAATAAAATTGAGACAACCTTACCAAATTTCAAGATAAAAACAAATATCACTTAAAGTGTTATATTTATTATTTTACACGTGTGCAATTGTGATTTCACCCTCGTTACAGTAAAGTCATAAAATTATGATACAATTCGATTTGAACTCCGATATAGTCATGATAAGGAACCACTAATAATATAACAGATGAATAAAGTAACCACCTACAAAGTAAAAATCTGTGTACCTGAAGTGTAAGAGCACTTGTGTGCTTTGTGAGTTGTGACCAAGAAGTTGGGTAAGTTCAAGAAATATGAAAGTGCAGAATTTAAAAGCAACAACCAAACAATCCCAAAATCTTGTCTAGCAAGTGCTATCGTAATGCTAACAATATTTTATTCAAATATGATGAATAGTGGGTGTGAATAAACTACTGATTTAAGTAGCTTGGTTAATACAAAAAAGGTGATTGAGCAGCATTTATGTTTTTTTTTCGCCCCTAAATATTTAGATTCAGATGTATTAAAAATTTTGAAAGTAGACAGTATAATCATTGTAGCACAAGAATGTAGCAGATCACATGCTTTAGGCCTTTGTAGCTTGTGAATGCTAAAAGTATAACCATTGGGCTTCTTTGCACATACGTTTATTTAATGACTATGTTAACCTTGTTGAGAACTATTAGATATCAATGAACTTCATTTTCTACTAATGTTTCACCACTTATAATATCTGCACGTTTTATTTCTGTAGCGAGTCGTGTAAGTTTGGGCTAGACAGCTTGTTGTTGAAGTTATTGATCTTTGTACTTTTTTTGTTATCTGAGATAAGTAAATTTGATTTGAAGTGTTGCAGTTTATGTTTCTTGATTGTTCGCCTTACTTAGGGATTTTTAAAGTTTTATCACCATTAAAAACTGGTTATGGATGTATTTGTCTGTTGTTTTGGAAACGTGTTACTCTTGTTTATGAGCATAACAGATGTGATAGTTCATGAAGACACTGTATATACATGTTTAGAAATCCCTTATGTCATATTAAGCTAGTGTGCATCTTCATGTACGACATGATCATCACATGTTCTATCAATAGGCTACTTAGCAAAGCAGTCACGTTTTACTGTATTTGCCACTGCATATGTTAAACCAAAAGGAATTAGTCAAACTTACCAGTTAATCTATGCCACTTGATGTTAGTGCTAACTATTAATTCTTATGGCACTATGCTATAATCTGCAAATACTGCTGATAGCAGAGTTTTTGATCTAGAAATGCAAATAAAACAATTAAAAGGATGTTGTTAGGAGAGTAGAGGTCAACCACAGACATTAGGGAAGTAGTGAATACAGAGTTGCATTGATTGGATACCTTAGGAATGTGGAATAGACGCCACAATCAGATTTTCTTATGCCACTACTGATCAGATTTGCTCATGCCACAATCACTTAGATAATATTCATGCGCATCAGCTATTAATTTATCATGGACGTACATATGCTGGAAGCTTTACAAAGACTTCGATAAGCTTCTCCTCCTCTGGCTTTTTAATAAAAAGCCATTGTGCATCATCAAATCTTGTCAACAGTATGTCTTTCAACCACTTCAACAAATGAAGCCTTTGTTGATCCAACAATAGATCCACTCTTTTGCAAACTACAAAAAAAATTTGATCATATCATATATTAGTACTTTTTTATACTACACAAAGTATAATACGTATATGCATGCTGCATTAAACAAAGTTGTTAACGGGTCAACACGGGTTTATTAGGACTTAGGCCGACTTCTTTGCCCTTTATTATCTAAAGTTGTACACAAAGATAAAGTTTAAATTAAATTTAGAAGGTTTCATGTACTTAGGAGGTACTTGCGTGTTTATTTTGAAGTGCTAAAAAAATAGTTCTATCCAAAAGCAATCCCAAGCAGAAAACCACTTAAATAAGCAATCCCAAACACCCTCTTAAACATCATTTTAGAATTTGACCCGTTATAGCTAGAACTATAAAACAAATCGACACATATACCTATAGGTGGTTCCAAAATTCCACCTCTTATTCTTGTCCTTTGATAATCATAGTGTGGATTATACAAATGTGTACTGATTCAGGCGCAATCTGCTGAGTATAGTAAGATGGTGAAGATAAAAAAACATAAGTAGGGGCGTACACAACAGTTCACATACCACTACAGTGTCTCCTTTCTTTGGAATTGGGCCATTTCTTGCTCGCAAGTCCTGCATTTATTGACTTTTTATTTAAAAGCTATAGTTGAAGCTTAAATGTGTCAAGTAGCTGGCTTCAAATACTATGAAATAACATGTACTTACTTTTACACCTTCAGGCATCATTTAATCGGTTCCACTTGCATATGTCTTGGCTCAAAAGGATATAGCTCAATAACGTTGAATGCATGTACCACAACGTTCATTCAGGATGAATCCCCCTTCCCTTAGGATGTGAGAAGTCTCGCGATAGATTATATGTCTGATATATGTTAGCTCAGGATGCATACTTTTTCATATTGTCTGCATGCTTAGTGGATTGTAGTTTATATCAAAATCACCCATTTTAACCCATAATCCAAATCAGTCGTTGCTAATAAATTTTAAACCCGGAAGTAGTACAAATGAAAAATAATAGTTTTGCTGTGCAAGGGGTTGCTTCACAGGAAATTAATAAATTCACTTTATTAGGGTTCCCTTGGGATGTGAGAAGTCTCGCGATAGATTATATGTCTGATATATGTTAGCTCAGGATGCATACTTTTTCATATTGTCTGCATGTTTAGTGGATTGTAGTTTATATCAAAATCACCCATTTTAACCTATAATCCAAATCAGTAGTTGCTAATAAATTTTAAACCCGGAAGTAGTACAAATGAAAAATAATAGTTTTGCTGTGCAAGGTGTTGCTTCACAGGAAATTAATAAATTCACTTTATTTGGGATATTCTATCGTAATATCATCATAGAAAGTCTTCTTAGAAATCTAGCTCTCAATAAATCGATTAAACACAAGAACAAAGCCCAGCATATCTTACTCTTATTGAAATTATTCTATATGCTTGACAAGAACATATAACTAATTTATACTGGCAACACTTTAGAATGCAGGGATACAACTGTAAGCATAATAAAAATGCCATGCATTATGGGTAAAATATTTATGTTTCTACTTGTATAACACAATAAATAGATGGTAAACTCACCTCATGAATAATCTTCCATCTTCAGGAAATTAAAGTAGCTTCTGAGGCCAGTAGCAAGCATGATGAAAGCAGATCTTTTTTAGGATCAGCAAAAAGGTACACACAATAACGTAAAACAAAATTTTCCTTTACTTCTGTATTCAGTCTCAGTTATAGTGCTTGGTATCTAAATGTGGCCAAATGGGTGTCTAACATGCCATCAAAGAAGTTCAAAGGGTTAACAAAAAATCATATAAAACGTACCTCTTTTCACCATTAGGGTTTTCAGGAAAAGAGGCGTAACCATATCCCTTCTGCTTTCGAAGCCATTCAAATCTGAATCGAGTAGTTAGCTTCCTTCTAAAATTAAATCCGAAGTATCATCAGCCGTGAGCTTCAATGGGAAAAGAGCAGCCGATCCTGAAGATGGCATGATTGTTAGCAAAGAGGAAAATGTTTCCATTAGGAAGTAGGAAAAGGAACGGGTACAGGTTGTTCTCGACTGGTCTTCCTGGTCCTAAAGCAGGTTCGGTTGTTGGTTGTATTAATGGAAGATTAAATCTCTGGGGTTTAAATTCCATTTGTGGTGGTACGATTTCGTAGCTGTAGGAATCCCTGCCTCCCAACACGACTGAACTTCCGTCTGCCAAGACCTAGTTAGATGAGTACGTGTAGTGCATTTTATTTCAGTACATGATATTATTTTAAACATGATATTAATTATTGTATTAGTACATGATATTATTGTATTACAACAAAGAATGAATGCATTAACAACGAAAAAAAATAAATGTAAATGTTCATCCGATATAAAAGAATAAAAGTTAATAAATTATCCGCAAGAATAAAGGATATGTTGTAAATAATTTATAAACATACCAGTATATGTTGTAATTATATCTTACTCAACCTTTGTTTTTATAAATATTAAATATCGTTTGGCTGTAAACATAGTGCTAAACCTGTTATTTTACCGTATAGGTATAGCTGTAATAGATAAAGAAAATTATAATGTTTATGGTCTGCTCATGTATAAATGTAGTAACATGATCACATTAAATAAAACCATCAGGCAAATAACAAATTTAAAAATACGTAGGAAAAAATAAAGTTTAAAAATACCTCGAACCATTCTACAGGTTCCCGACTCAAGCTAGATGATTGAACGTCATCAAAGCTAGATATTCGACTCAAGCTAGATGATTGAACGTCATCAAAGCCTTCATGCTTCTTAACCATCCATCTCCCTTGATATACTCATGTTACCTGCGATTTCTCCTAGTGTTCTGTTGACTTTACCGTCTCTCAACGCCATCATTATCTACAAACGTGTCGATAAACTCTTCCTATGTGACTGGATTCTGACTATTTAGAGAAAGAATGGGCGTTGTTACTTTTGTAACTTCAGGGTATATATTAAGAGAAATTCCAGCTTCAAATACGCACATCAAAGAAAACTACCTGGTATGTGACGTTTCCATTGCCCAGCCGACCAAGAAATGAGCGTGCCTTGATACCTCTTTCGGATTGTGGTGCTTTTTCGAGCTCAACAACATTCTGACCAACCAAAATGTAATATAACTCGAAGTTAGGAAAGAGATCATCAAGAAAACTTTATTCTGATCTTCAAATAATAAGGAATGTAATTCCGTGATTCACTGAATGCTAAGACCCAAGAAAAGAGGATTATAGAATGTGAGACTACATACCTCAACATTTCTCTGATGTAAGTCTAGCAGTAGGAGATTATATATAATTACCATCATAATCAATATCCATCAACTTATGATGATGCCTTTTCTTCTGCGAGTATTTATAAACTTGTTAGTTAGTACTATCAAGAAAAACATGTGTAAGGTGTAGGGTTGTGATAGCCTGTATTCAAATACATTGACTTTATCACACAAAGTTCATGACAAAGAAGACAAGTATTTGCAACAACAAAAAAACATACCTTGCGAATCCTACGCTTCAAGTCTCTATCACATGTCGCTACCATATAGCACTTGTGCTGTTTCGAATAAGAACTTATAAGGCTTAATAGAATTTAAACACTGATTTCGACAATTTATCACATCGTTCCTGGTTTTCAACAGTTATTTGAAGGTACTTAAGCATTACCTGAGTAACTCTTTCAACAATACAGATCATTATAGGAGATTGTGAGGAAAAATAATATTAGGGTTTTTGAGATAAACTATATTATTATTGAACCACAGATTTTTTTTCCTATACTTATCTTAAAACACATACTAACTTTAAAACACATACTAATCTTAAAAACCGCAAATTTTTACTTTTTGGCTACTAACTTGGGAGAAGAAGACTCCCATTAGAGCAAAAAGCGACTGGAAATCATTTAAACCATGAGAAACCTGAAATTTATCCCAGTGTTGGCATTAAATTGACTAATAGTCAAACATTTACTTTTCAAATAAAATTACCTGGACTGGTAAGTAGCTTATATATCAACACTAAAATCAAGAAGTCATGTTTACTTTGATACTGCTTGTCAACATAAATGCGAACAATTATATCAGATCATGATTACCTCTCCAATATGACTGTCATTACTAAAGCCATTAGTTCCATGTCTTGGTTGATTGTTCATCTGTAAGATATAACTTTTCACATACACATCATAACATTAACACAAGGTAGCATATAGATGGAATTATAGAGAGAGAAAGTTAGAGGTTTAGGGAGCTTAGTGAGAGAAAGTGAAAGATATTATTATGAGCTCCAACTCTCTACCTTGGGAGGTAGAGAGTATTTATAGTCTTACATAAAAGCCACACATGGGTACGTGGATCGGGCATACAGTGGGTAAAGAACCGTCCGTCCTCCACGGTGTTACTTAACTAAATACTACTTAACTTAATATTACTATGACTACGAGCTTTCTAACGATTACATATACTTGAGGTGACCGACTCTTTAATACCTGGAATTTCTAATTCCTAACAATCTCCCCCTAAGGGAGGTCACCTCAATCATGCACTAAAATTACATTGAATACAAACAGATATGACATTAACAATTGTTCTTGCATTCTTGATGTAGTCCTTTGTTCCTAAGCTCGTAGTCATTGATTCTTCACATTGCATGTTTGGTTACTTCAAGTGGAGGTCTATTACTTATCCACGTGATAATAATTTTGAGCCACTTTTGAGATCATCGGCTAGTAGAAAATCTCTGATACATCCATTGTGGTGTTGGTATTATGTGATGTTGTGACATTTGGACCGACATGCTCACATTATGGATCATGATATATTCTCATCAGAGTAGCGGAAGCATTTGTTGATTCATGATATTGGCGGCAGCGTAGCAGAAGCATGGAGTAAAATATCGAGTCATTGATGCACTAATCATGATTTCTTTTGAGATGAATGTGTTAGGTGAGCATGCGGGTATGAATTGACCGCTTCATTACGATCATTTGCAAGCGTCGGGGTGTACCTGCATAAGGCAGTTAGCAATAAAGCGCACGAAAGTGTCTTTGATCACTTTCGATGAATTGAGGTACACGGCCCACGGTTCCCGTTGATCGTACAAATCGCTGTGATCGGTATAATTCGAAGAATTTCCTTGACAGGGTTTCGCGGTTGCTCTAGCGTTCTCAAACCGGAACGTCTCAAAGAAGACAACAATTGAGTGAACCGGCGAATTTCGTCCAGCGATTGATGAAAGAAATTTGAAAAACAATCGTGTATTGCTCAATAGAAATTGTTTTTGCAATATAACGAAGGTTTTAATGAAAATCAATTATCAATCATAAAACACCTTTTGATTTGAAAAATTAGTACACGGTCGACATGCTAATGAAAAGAGTTTTAAAGCACAAAGACCGGTTTTCAAAGGTATCCGTCAATCCATAACCTGAACCAGGATTGATTCAAGAGATTGAATCGCCCCATTGTTTACGTTCGGTTGTCACATGGTTGATCTGTATAATAGATCTCACATGCCACCTACCAAGAGCTTGTTAGATGTTGGCTCTAGAAGGCTTTCCATCTTCATTGTGAGTATGTTTGCATATCACTCGGATGTTACGGCAATACCACAAGGATAATTCGTAGGACTCAAGATATAATCTCTCTTTCCACATTGTGTGAAACAGAGAGTCTTCATTGAAAGTGTCCTAATGAGATTTATTGATGATCTCGTGGCTCTAGACTCAATTTGTGCATATTTGGATCCTATATCGGAGACTAGGGAGAGGGTCTCCTCTTTCAATATCAACAATCTCTAAGAGAAAGTCGATAGATAATGTCGGTTCCCCGTGAGAATGAAACAAGTCCTTTTAAGAGGAACTTGAGTGGTTTGGGAAGTTGAAGTGCAGTGCGTCACTGGGTCCATGACGTCTTGTCTTCAATACCGATGTTACCATCCATTTGAATTGAACCCGTTTTACGCCTAAGGTTGAATAAATGGAGGGCTATTTGTTTTCACCCTTTTCTCATTCAATTCTTTTTAATTCTTCAACCCCTTCAGTGCTTACCGAGACTTCATAGCTATAACTTTGTTGGGTTTATTCGATACTAGCTCGGTCTCAGTCCGCACTCTTCCCATTTCTCATTTTTCTCCTTTTATTATCATACCTAAGAACTCTACACTAACTAGTGGATAGTTCCTGGGTAGATCCCTTCGGTTCTGGCGGATCATGGGAACAAAAACCTAACCTTATCATCCTTATATCACCGTACATAAAGTAAAGTTGGTCGGTCTATTTGGTATTGTTCATCTGCCGTTGGAACCAATTGAAAACCATTTGAAAATCAATTCGGATACTTGTGATATATTATCAAAGCATTTTGTACCTGAATTGTTTTGATATTTTTAGAACGAGAACTCCCCTCAACATGTGCATCAAGTATTTGAAAATGTTTTGCACACGGAGGCAAGAGAAAGAATTAACTTCTTTGATTACCATTTTCTAAAAGATATCAACATCACTTCCCAAATCGAATCAAGTAGATAAAGCATTTTGGGAAGGATGAGATTTTCATGATTTTGCTCCCCTCAATATGTGCTTCTAGGTTTGAAAGGAGTTTTACACATACTAGAGGGAACTTGCACATTGAGATAAATGATCACGTTTCAAATTATAGATGCTCCCCTCAATGTGTGCATGGAAAATTTGAAATCGTTTGTCACTTACGGGGAGGCAAACATGCTAATCACTTAAGAAACCATTTATCGAATTATCGGTTTAAATCCTATTTAAATCACAACTTCTCCCCCGATCACAATTATTTAAACATTTGAGATTTGTGATCTCTGTAGATTTAAATTGATTTTGAAAGCTTTTAAGGAGAATTGTGACTTGATATGAAAGCGTTTTAAGCGATAAGGATCGATGTTGAGATTTTAAACTCCATTGGTTAAACATGCATGTACATCTTTTGAAAACAATTTAATGCCAAATAACTTTTTAATTTAATTGAAATCATTCTCCCCTCAATCAATGACATAGGTTGTTGATTGAGCGATAGAGATTTTGACAGATAAGTCCCGATGATTATCAAAAATAGAGACCGAGTTATTTTTCAAAGCATTTAGTTTTCAGCAGATAAATGTTATAGAATCCGAGCATGGAATTTGAAAACATGGTAAAACATGGCTCTGTTCTTTCTTTTAAAACCGGGTTATTGCATGAAAATGACAATAAACCATTTTCTCTTTCTCCCAAAAATATTTTTTGATTTTTTTTTTTTTTTTTTTAAGAATTTGAACAACATCTAAAGTCCCGTGTCATTCTTTGAATGACAGCACAAAGACCGTAGATATTTTCGAACCGAAAAAAAACATGACAAAAAAAGACAATATTTTTGAAGATTTTTGAATTTTTGATTTTTATTTTGGTTTTATATTTTTCTATTTGGTTTTTGAAAGAATAAATATTTTTTATATTTTTCTATTTGAAGGCTCTTTTATAAGGTTTTATAATTTTGTATTTTGTTTTTGAAATAAATATTTACAAGAAAGATAGATCGAAAAGAGAAGATTAGATGATACAATATGATTAGTTGCATGCTTGTCTAGATGCATGCTTAGTCTATGTTAGTATTAGGAGCGTAAATTGTCAACGATTAGCCTATATAAAGAAACCTTTATAGTTTGTAATAGATAAGTTTTTAAGAGTCTCTCAAGTCTTGTAAAACATTCGAAACATAGAGTTTCTATAATCAAAAGATCCATAGAGGATCAAAGAGTTTTTAGTTATTGTAACTTTACAAAATACTAGTTGTAGATTCAAGTTTGCTTGTGATTACATAGAAGAAAGTGATTAAGATCTATCAAGGTCTTTGTAGTTCAACGTTCTCTTGGAAGAGCTTTGGTGAAGATGTCCGCTAACCGATATTCAGACCTCACAAAATATAGTTCCACCACACCTTTTTCCACTTGTTCCTGATGAAATGATGTCGAATGTCGATATGCTTTGCTCTTGAGTGTTGATCGTTGTTGCATGAGAGAGCAATAGCACTTTATTATCACAGAGAGGATTTTGTTGAATTCAAAGCCATAGTCGATAATTGAGATCTCATCCATAGGATTTGAGCACAACAAGATGACATGGCTATGTATTCACCTCTGTAGAGGAAATAGAAGTACTCATTTGCTTCTTTGACGACCAGCTCACTAGTTTATCACCCAAAAGCGAGCACCTCGGATGTACTTCGACGTGTATCTTGACAACCTGCATGATCGGCATCTGCATAGGCCGTTAGTGACATACCGGTGTCCTTCGGGTACCATAGTCCCATATTGATGGTTCCTTGGAGATACCGAAAGACCCGTTTAACGCTTCAAGGTTCTTTTTAGTAGGCTTAGCACGGTATCTAGCACACATGCAAACAAATAACAAGATGTCGGTCTACTAGCGTGAGGTACATCGGGGATCCAATCATACTACGATATTTCGTTTGGTCAATCATGATCCCTGAGTGGTCCTCATCTAGTTTGGTTCGATCAATCATGGGGTGTCAACAGGGTCACATGAATCAAATCCAAATTTCTTTAAAATCTCTATTGCATATTTAGATTGATTTATGAAAATGCCTCCGGGACTTTGTGAAATTTGTAATCCCAAGAAAAATGACATTTGTCCCATCATTGACATTTGAAACTTAGAACTCATTTCATTAGAAAAACGATCACATTCCATTGGGTCGGTCGAGGCAAAAATAATATCATCAACATAAATTTGAACATGAGTTAAATGTTTGCACGACTTCTGGTGAACAATGTAGGATCAATCTGCTCCTTTCTGAATCCGGTTGATAGAAGAAACTTTGACAATGTATCATACCATGCCCTTGGAGCTTGCTTTAAACCGTAGAGAGCCTTCTTCAGACGATAAACGTGAGTAGGATGCTCTTGATTCACAAATCCTTCGGGTTGGTGGCGTAGCGACTTCTTTAAGATCTCCGTTCGAAATGCCGTCTTCACATCCATCGATACACTACCATGTTCTTACTAGCGGCGTTAGCGAAAGATTCGATTGCCTCGATTCGAGCAGCAGGAGCAAAAGATTCTTCAAAGTCTATACCCTCCTCTTGACGATATCCTTTAGCAACTAATCGAGCCTTGTTCTTCAACACATCACCATGCTCATCAAGTTTTACTTTGAAGATCCATTTGATAGCTATAATCATAGCAATCTGGAGCGGTACTAACTCCCATACATCAAGTCGATCAAACTCATGAATTTCATCTTGCATGGCATTGAACCAGTTGTCTTCATTCATGGCGGTTTTAACATCTTTTGGTTCGATCTTAGAAAGTACGGAGTTGAAGAAACACCATAAGGCAGCGGTTGCAAGTTGTTTCGGGTTGATCTGAGGCGAGAGGGATTTCCAATGATGTTGTCTAATGGATGATCGTGAGTCCATTTTCTAAGGTGTTCATGGCAGTTGTTGAGGCGAGGTAGGAGTCGATGTCTCTGAAGAAGATGGTTCGATGATGATTCAGAGTAGCAAATATGTTTTCAAATGGAGCATCCTCAGGAGTAGCAAAGGGATTAACTTCATCATTGATGCCTGAAACATTTCCATGATGTACATTTGAAGAATGATGATTTGTTGATGAGGCGAAGGATCGGCAGAGTGCTTCTTGACTTAAAGATATTGAGGCTGAAGGATTGACTTCATTCACAGGAATATGAGCATCCTCTGTTGCTGGAATCATCACCTCATTAGTGTTTGAATCATACAGTTCATCAAACATAGGATCAAACAATTTCTTTACATCATCTTCCGATGGAGGTACATATGGAGTTTCTTGAGTAGAGTTTGGAACAAGAGATGAACCAATGGGACTGTCTTGAAGTGCGGGTCCCGAAATGGAGTGTCGGAGCCATTTGACCGGTCGACTCATCAAAGCGTAAGCGTGAATGGTTTCCATGATATTTCGGGTTCTTTTGTTATAGATTCGGTATCCCTTTTTGTTTGGTGCGTATCCTACAAATACTCCAATGTCAACTTTAGCCCTAAGTTTCCCTAAGTCTTGACCCTCATTAGTTGGATAGCACAATGCACCAAACACACGAAGGAAAGAGATTAGGTTTTCTGTTGTGGACAAGTTCATATGGAGTTTTTCCATGTACGGTGTGGATTAGGGAGCGATTTTGTGTATAGCATGCAGTGGCAATTGCTTCACCAGAGAAACATTGGAACCTTTGAGTAAATCAACATTGTTCTAGCGGCTTCAACAAGAGTACGATTTCGTCTTTCAACTACACCGTTCTGTTGAGGAGTTCGTGAAACACTTCTTTGATGGTGATTCCAACGCTTTCATAGAATTCATTAAGTTGTTTGTTGACAAACTCGGTTCCATTTGCGTTCGACAATTCGGCGGTTTTGTTAAGTCGAACTGCGGTTGTTTGATGAGTTTGATGATGATATCTGGAGTTTCATCCTTTGTCCTTAAGAACTTGACCCCGGTGAATCTAGAGTAATCATCAACCACAACTAACACATATTTCTTCCCAAAGATATTATGTACCCTCATTGGTCCACATAAATCCATATGAATCATATGAAGAACTTCGTGAGAGTTAGTAGGTTTGGGTTTATGGGCATATTTCTTGCTTTTTCCCAATTGACATCTTGAACAAAGATGATCCTTTTCATACTTTAGTCTAGGTAAACCTACAACTAGGTCCTTTCTGGAAAGATCATTGATGGTGCCGAAGTTCAAGTGATTGAGACGACGGTGCCATAACCATGACTTTGTTTTTGAAGCCTTTGATAACAAGCCGATTGGAGAAGCCCTCATCATGTCATCGATAGAGATGGTGTAAAGGTTTGACCCACGAGTTCCTTTTAACAGTTCCTTACCATTAATATCTCTAACAAAGCAGTATGTTTTACGAAGGCAACTTCTAGATCGAGTCACGAATTGACCAGCAGAGAAGCAGATTATGACCCAACCCTTCAACATAGTAGACTCTCGAGATGACACTATCACCAACAACATAATCTCCATAACCCATAATAGCACCGAAATGATCATTACCAAATCTAACAGTCCTGATGAACTTGCTCACGAAGTTCATGAGCGCGACCGGTCTCGGTCATATGCTTGGAAGCGGCTGAGTCCGGTACCACGAGCGATTTGAACGATCTGCAGTTGAACACAGACAAAAATGGATAGCTGGATAATTGGGATCCCCATGCAAGAATGGGTTCCACTTGGTTAGTAATTGGAACACCCACATCGAATCGAAACATCCATATCGAGTAGAAGCAATGGAATCATTGGGAATAGATGCAATCTTTGGTGTCGTATTTGACCTATTCAAAGTATGTTTACTTCTTAAGGGAATAGTTCTACAAGTAGGCATCCATTTTCTAGTGGGCATAATCTTAGCAGTTTGAGAACAAAGCTGATTATTCTTATGGCCAAAAGGTATCCAATAATAACCTATCTTTATAAAAGTTCTTCCTGTGGGTTTCCACTGTTTTCTAACAATCTTTCGTTTTAGCCTTTTTGCCTTATTTGCACGATTATTAGCATTAGCAATTTTAAGCGGGCATTTGACAAAGCATTAGACAAAGCATTCACACCACATTCATGATTAGCAATAGAATTCAAGCAGACATCATTACAAGGTTTGCAGATAGTATCGAATTGAATTAATTACTGATGCGCCTAAGGCTAATACTAGAATCAACACGATTCGTTTTATTCAACTCAAGCCTAAAGTTCCTAGATTGGTCTTCTACTCTCTTCCAATGCACATTCTTAGCTTGCAAGGTCCTATCATTCCTTGTATTGTCTTGAGACTTTGACCTGCTCGCTTTAAAGTCACCGATTACTCTGTAGAGGGAATGGGAACATTAGTTGGTTGATCTAATTTTTGCATTCCCGAACTTGATGTGCAAGGATCTGAAGTACTAGAAGGCACATTAGTGTATACTTTAAAGGCTGTGATTTGAGCTTTTGCGGGCACACTAAAGTTCACTTTCTTAGCACTAACATATCCGGAATCTGAACTACTTGAAGGCACATTAGTGTTTCCTTTTTTAAGACTGGGCATAGAACGGATTTCTGCTTGGCACTAGGCATAGAACAAGGCATCACAGCTTTGCCTTTTGCACCTAAGGTTAAGGATTTTGGACATGTGGCAATTACACATTCTAGCAACTCTTGAGATCGTTTGGCCCGGAGGCAAGCAAACCTAATTTCACTATCAAGAGGTTTGTTAATGAAATCCTCTTCGACAATCTCACGGAGACATTCTAGACTATCCTTAAGGTGAGCACAGTATTCATGAAAAGCATGTTCATTATTCCTAAGATGAGGAGGAATATATTTAGCTGTCACAGTGTATTTGCAGTCTAAGGGTGACTTTGAGACAACATTCTTTTTGAAAACAAGTGGCGTTTCCCATTTCCACGACTTCTCGATTCTCAATTTCCTTTTGTAAAGACGTTATTTTTCGTTGTTTTGGTCACGGGTGACTTTTATTGAATCATATAACTCTTTAAAATGTCGTTTAACTTTTTCATTTTCTTCTAGAAAACTCTCGTTTTCCTTTTGTAAGGCATCAACTAAGTTTTGAAGATGAAAAGTTTGAGAATTCTGAGAATCTAAAGGAGGAGGGATTTGGGAGCCTGTCTTATTGTTCGTTTGACCCTTTAATTGAGAGAGTTGGGCTTTCAACTTTTCGATCGTGTTGCATGAGCTTGAATCTGTTCATCACGTTTGTTAATTTGAAAAACCGCATCAAACTCTGGAGCATCTGACGATGTCTTGATATTTGAAGTTTTAACATTTTCTTTAAGATGTTGATATTTTAGTTGTAAATTAAAATGCTCAACTTCTAGTTTAGAAAAATGTTTAACCAAATTGTCGTGATCATCCAGTTCAATTTTCTCGTTTAGTTTAGAATTAGTTTTTCAAGCTCAATGACACGATCATGGGAGACTTTCGGGCCACTGAGATAGTTCATGAAATTTGGAAGCATTAATAGAGCAATTTGAAGTGAAAAAGATATCTTGAGCAACACATTCAATAATAAGAGTCTCATTTAATGTATGCAAGTTCTTCCTCTCAATCTCATTATATTTTAGTGCACGCTCATAATCACTAACTTCAACTACCATTGCATCAAATTCCTTTTCCATTCCCTTTATATCAGTTTCTACTCCCTTTTTAAGACTCTCAAAGTGATCTTTTAGAAGTTTAAAGAAAGGCATGACCTCAGTTAAATAACATTCTTTCATTTGCTCAAAACCCCTTTCTCCTTCCGTTATACCGTGGGTGTGATCCTTTTCTTGCAAGTTTTCTCAAAATCAACAAATAGTTGAAATATAACATATTGACTAATTAAGGTCTTGCTTTTAGTGGCAATTTTTCTAGGAACTAGATGCATTGGTGTATTAGGAGGATACTCTCGCTTCTAGGCATTTTCCATAAAGGGGTTTTGTTTCAACAATATTTTCAACTTTTGCTTTTCTAAATCCTTTTTCGAGAAAATTTGTTCGGAGTCAACAATGTTTGAGGCTTAAACATGTTCAAGGAAATCCAGTTTTCCTTCTTGTAGTCATGGGGAGTGATAATAATCTTTTTCTCTTTGCATTTCGGGTCATCTAGTTTTTGTTCATCCTTTCCCTAGTGACTTCATCGATTTCTTATCTTCCTCGGTGCACTCAACGCAACTAGGTTTCTGCCTAGGCTTAAGAATTTCATTACCATCATAAAGCACCTTATGAGCATTTCTAGCCCTTTTAATTACCTCTGGATTCGGTTCCTCAACAAGGGGAATGCTATGCTTATCGCTTAAGACTCGATATTTAGTGACCATGTGGCGATCTGAATGGTGTTTCCTTGTATGTACAACTTGTTCTCAAGTTTGTTTTTCAAAGTTTTCAGATTAGAAAAATCTCTCAAGAGTTTTGATTCCTTTGCATTAAATTCTTGCTTAAGCATTTTCACATTTTCTTGAAGTTCTTGTTTTTGTTTAGATGTTTTAGAAAGTTTTTCTTGCAAGGAATTTAATTCTTGTTTCAATACTTCTTCTCTAAACTTACTTTTTCTAATTATTGTACTTACTTGGTTATCCATTTTCTGCTCACGAGTGGTCAACTCAAACTTAGCACGTTGTTCATAAATAGCAACACGTTCTTTATAGGCATTTAGTTCTGAAATAATGGAATCATCAGGGGCACATGCAGAGTATTCATCAAAAACATAGTCATTGTTGAATGCAGAAGATGCATCACTTGGTACAACTTCACTTTCACTTTGTTTCACATATTGATCATATGGGACAATATTGATATTACCCATATTTTCAATATTTGATTCAATAGTTTGAGTTGATTGTACTTTGTCATGCATCTGGTGCACATCGGCATCATCGTATAGTTTTAATACCTCTGAGATGAGCTTGTCATGGGATGGCCCAACTAGTGATGAAGAAGAGACCTTGGGAGAAACCATTGGAGAAATGCTAGCCATAAAAATTGTGTGTGCCGTAGGTCCATCATCCACATCAGAATCGTATGCATCACAATCGGCGACTTGAAAGGCATTCTGATGATTGTGACCTATCTCCCTGAATAGGCGCTCATCCACATCGCATCATAGGTCTTGGCATTGCCATCAGCAAGAAACAACAATTCCTCTTCATCCAAAGTAGCACCATTGTCACGAGCTTGAGCGGCATCTTATCTCTGAAGTAATCAAGCATTCGTGGGCGCTTTGGAGATGTACAGTTCCTTGCAATGTGTCCCTCTCCACCACGGTTATAACATTTGATGAGCTTAGTTTGACCTTGGTTACCATTCCTTCCTCGATTCTGGTTTCCAACATAACCTCTCCTAGCTCCACCTCGTCCACGATCATCTTGTCTTTCTGGCTGGTTGCACCACGATCCTTCCATCTTTAATAGTGGCTTGATTGTGTGGGTTAGATGCGATTCGAGGTTGTTGTTGGTTTGTGGGAGAGTATTCATGTTTTGACTGATGAGAAGAGCTAGTTGATTAATGAAGCTACCCACGTGAGCATCAGCATCAGCTTGTTTGTACATAGGATGAGGAATGAGTTTGTGATTACCATTACCCAAGGGTATGACTTGTGATGCTTTGGTTGTGATATCGATGTTTGAGTAGAAAGTCAGTAGAGTCATTAGACGAGCTTGTCTCTCCCCGGTTGGTTTTGAACTGATTGAGAATTAATTTTTCAAACATAGCATGTCTCTCATTCCGAAGGAGGAAGGCATAGAGTTGCTCATAGTTTGTATTCTTCAATCCTTTAGTGAGCTTCACAACGGTAACAAACTTGTGCCATTCGGGATTCATGTTGTTCACAAATTTTGAGTTCAACTGAATGTTAGGCATAGTCATTCCGATGTTCCTCATGTCATTAACTAACTTATGAAATCTCACATAGTACTCATAGACACTCTCATCCGGTTTCATCTTGAAATGCTCAAATTCGTCATAGAGTTGGGATTCTCTGTATTCCATAGTTAATTCGAACCGAGAGAAGCATCTTAACATTGTCCCAAACTGCCTTAGCATCCGTGTTATGATTGATCAGCTTGTAGATGTCTTTAGGAAGACCTTGAAGAACAATGTTTGAAGCCCGATATCGCATCAAATCTCTTTTTATCCTTATCATCAAGCTCATCATACATCTTAGGTCTGTCCATTCCGTAAACAAGAGTACCATCTGCATTAGTATCAAGTATGTCTCTAGTCGTCTCAACTCGATATGGTCCTTCATCAATGGATTTGAGAATGTTGACACCATTTTCCTTTCCAAGGCAATACAGTCTAATTCGTTGAGCCCAAGAGTCGTAGTCTGTTCTGTCAAGCATGGGTGGACGAGTATCGAGCCACTGCTTGAACATCCTCGACAGCGATGGAGATGACGAGTGGGAAGCGTTGGTAGACATGTTAACAAATTAAACGGGATTTTATAACTCTATGATTAAACCGGAAATAGATTCTTTCACGGGATTTTACTGAATCAAGAGAAAACCGTAAACAATCACTCAAGACTCTAGAAGATAAAATACTAAATCGCTAGAAGATAATGCACTAAGTCGCTAGAAATTAATGCACTAAGTCGCTAGAAATTAATGCACTAAGTCGCTAACCCTTAATTCGCTACACCCTAAGTCGCTAGAGTCCCAAGTCGCTAACAGAAAAGCAAGTCGCTAAGTAGTAACTCGCTTCAGACCAAGTCGCTAACCAAATTTTGGCAGCAATTCGCTACACAAGTCGCTAGAGACACAAGTCGATAAAGAGCAACTCGCTCTTGACCAAGTCGCTACCACAAGTCGCTACCCGTAGTGGAGAATCCACTACTTGTACTTTAACTCGCTAGATCTAACTCGCTAGCTCCAACACTGTAAGTCGCTACAAAATGTGAAGCAAGTCGCTACCAAGAAAATATTCCGTGAGCTAAGTCGCTAGCTTGAGAAAACCATAAGAATCTCACTTTTCAATCCAAAACAACCCAACCAAGATGATTCAAGCTTACCAAATGAAAACCTAAACACTTTTGATGATTCTAAACATAAAAGTACCAACAAAATTCAAACTTTAACACAAGAAATCATCCAAATGATGCAAAAACCACTAAACTTTTTCAAACTCAAAAACCACCTAAAACCACTAGAAATCCAAAGATGTGCAAGATATGATCTAACCATGGCTCTTGATACCAATTGTAAGATATAACTTTTCACATACACATCATAACATTAACACAAGGTAGCATATAGATGGAATTCTAGAGAGAAAGTTAGAGGTTTAGGGAACTTAGTGAGAGAAAGTGAAAGATATTATTATGAGCTCCAACTCTCTACCTTGGGAGGTAGAGAGTATTAATAGTCTTACATAAAAGCATACACACATCGGGCGTGGATCGGGCATACTGATGGGTAAAGACCCGTCCGTCCTCCACGGTGTTACTTAACTAAATACTACTTAACTTAATATTACTATGACTACGAGCTTTCTAACGATTACATATACTTGAGGTGACCGACTCTTTAATACCTGGAATTTCTAATTCCTAACATCATCCACTTCTCCTAGATGTCTTGGTTGATTAGTTCCAGTTTACTTTGAGCCTTACTGCCTAGATTTTTCATTCAGAAGCTTTCAGAATGTTCCACTTCACATATTAAGATTTTGATAAATAATCAAAACACTTTCTTTGAGCTAATAGATGTGTGTCAAACTATATCTTGAACTCAATTGAAGGAGCAGATAAATAGACATCAGTGTCAATAAAACCTAATGATTAGCTTACTAACCTCACCAAAACCTAATAGATGGTGGGAGTGCCAACCATGCATAGCTCGAGCTGCAACATCCCTGCGTGTCCTACCAGATCCTGTTGGGGTCTAATGGCCGTTTGTCTGCAGAAGCCATACATAAAATCATATTATACAGTGAAGATAAAAAAAATAAAAAAATAATATCTATTGTAGTCTCTTCATATACATAAACAAAAATGATTCATAATATAAATCTGTAATTCATTAAAAAGGATAAACAACAACAACATAGATAGGAAGTTCTACAAAACCAAACGTACATGAACATATTAGGGTTTTCAGAAAAAGAGAGAAATTGTTCGACATTAGGGTTTTGATAAAAATGAGTGAATATACTTAAGATAACAATGATTCCATACCAAACTTATCATAATCTTATTTTAAGTAAATATCAACACACAAACACAATCTTAAAACAATACAGATTCCTAAATATTTTATTAAATTCGAAATTTATAAAGCTAATTATATATTATAGAATGCAACATCATTATCAAAATAACTTGTAGCCTAAGTGGTAAACACACAAGTTATTAATGCTACTCTTAAAAACAACCCAAGTTCAAATCTCACCATTGACATTTTTTATAAAAACGAATTTTGAAAAAAAAATTTTAAAAATTTATATAAATTATGCATTAAAACCGAAAATAATATGTGGATTAATAAATTGCGTTGGACCAATAATGCTTATGTGGCATGAAAAATGATTATGTGGCATTGAGGTGGCATTGAGGTGGCATTGAGGTGGCATTAATGCCAAATGCCTCATGTTATATAATATATATATATATATATATATATATATATATATATATATATATATATATATATATATATATATATATATATATATATATATATATATATATATATATATATATTTACGACGGTTTTCGTAAATTCAACTCGATAATTATTTATTCACTCAATTCTTGCGAGAAATGCATTTTTATAATTTTTATGACTTCGATATATTTTATTTTGTTCCGTTAATATTTATTTCTAGCTAATTCAATACCCGATAACAAAATGTCTAACTTAAAATGCATAATATCTAAATAATACACATGTTTTTTTTACAACTAGTTTCTTCCATTTTCTTCCCCCTTTGCCCATTGCCGACCTCTTTCCCCCCATGTCACCATTTGGCTTGATTTTTTTTACTACAAAAACTACACATACACATTGACTTAGATATTTCATGTACATGTATTTTTCTTTCCTAAAAACAAACATACAAACCAATATTTACAAGGTGAAACAAAGCAAGAATTCTCTCTACACCATCCTTTGTGGTTCGGCTATTATAAGAAAAAGAAGAAGAAGATCAAGGTTTTTCAAGGATCAAGTAATACATAGTCCTATTAGCAATCTAGTTTAGGTTTTGAAGTAAAAACCTCAAGATTATTAAGTATACTTTGCTCAAAAACTCTTCAATCACTCAAGTAAGCTTCAACTAATTTCTCCTACTCTTATAAACTCTTACTTGATGTATTTTTATGATTCTATTAGAAAAACATGCAAATATACTATGATTCATACCATTTATACTTGATTTTTTCTACTTATAATGAGTTTTAACTATCCTATTAATATTCCCATGAAACTTATCAATTTTGGTGAATTTCAGGAACCCATGACACCCTAAGAAGGTGTATGGTAGGTTTAGAATAGCTTTGGTATTGATTGGAATGTTTTAGAACAAGTTTCAAACAAGAGAAATCGTTTTCGACAAAATATATATAAGGGCTGTCCAATTTTGTGAAATCTGGAAACATCAGTTGGTAGGGGGATATTTTGGTTTATATTTTCAGAAAATAGATTTAAAAACGAAACCTTGGTCGCTTGAACGGGTTAAAACGGGTTTATAACGAAGAAGTTACGCTAGTTTCAAGTTTAACGACGAAAACTGATTTTCTGGAATAGTACTTGCTGTCAAGGGTTTTTCTAAGGACAAAAACGAGTTTTTAACGTAAACTAGAGGAGTCGACTTATCAAAAATATATTAGTATATATTAACACGAAACCAAGGATATATAGAACGTAGAAAACGGACTTAAAACGAAGAAATTATGGCCAATTAAAGTTTAACGAAACTTATAATTTTTAACAGCATTTTGTAAAAATATACATGCTGATATGATTTTAAATCGAGGTTTTGACCCCTTTCGGGTCCGAACCGGCTTAAGTGTAAAACACGAAAGTTGTCCGAAATGATGTTTTACTACCATCCGCGATATTTTTAAGCTTAAAAGTGTAAAATGAGAGATTTAAGAATGCTCAAAGACGGACAATTTTTCTGAAAAAGTCAAAGTACCCATAGCTGATTGGAAATAAAATTGGTGTTTTTAAGCGTTTTTGAGTCCGTTTGAGCTTTGAAAACCTTACCAAATGCTATTGTATCACATATAAATTATTAGGGAACGTTAGAAACCATATAAAAACGATATTTTATAGGCGCGAGGGTTTATTAAAAATATAATGGAGTGTTTGGATTGCTTACTTAAATTACTTATTTTAGAGTCCATAAAGGAGCGTTTGGATCGGTGTTGTTTTAGCACATAAGACTAGTCCAATGGATAGCTTGTTGTGACTTAACGAACCGGATTAATATTTTGAACGTGTAATTGTAATTGGGATAAATTATGGCTATCGTACTTATTTTCACAAGTATTAACACTTATATATATTTTCTACTAGACCAAAGTGGTTATCGCAAGTGACCATGTTTGGAGCCATTTTTCATATCGATAGAGTACTTTTGAGAAAACGATGTCTACAAGTAAAAGTGAGTTCACCTATCCTATTTTCCAAAATGTTCAACCGTTCATCAAATGAAGTTATAACGAATAATATACGATCACTCAAACTTTTCCGAAAACTACTCATAAACTACATTTTTAGCTCAACTACCTCACTTCACCATTATTTTTCTTTATGTTTTGTAAACTCTGAATATTTTACTTAATCAAACGATGTATTTTTAAAACGACACTTTAGGTCGTTCAATATAACTGTAACTGTGATGCTATGGCAGTCATCCCCCAGGAATTCCATTCCGCTGCAAAACAGGTATTTTGGGGGTGTGACATTGGGCCCTCTGAGATTCATCTCAAATCCATTTTTCTATCTGAACAGTCTCTGTGGAACGACCTGCATCAGACATATTAATATTCGGTAGAGCTAACAAAAGGAATCCAAGAGGAAGATCAGAGTACGCAACTACATTCAGCATCGTCTGTCAATATTAAAAAATGAAAAATGAGATGGAAAAAGTTCACGACATGATTTATTTGCTAATATTGACTACCAATGCTGAATGTTTGTCACATAAAATAGGATCTGCCCTATAAAATTGAAAATAAGATGTTAGTATTAATTTATTCCAACCTGAAAATATGCAATTAATCCTTGTAAACTGATAAGCTTACGATAGGGACAACGCTGAATACCCACATTCCGACATTGCTTTTTGAATACCGATAACCAACATTAAACTCTTTCGCGGCTTCAGCTATCAGGATGTGAAAGTACTTTGCGATTATCTCCCTGCTGAATTCCATTAGTTTGGGATATATGTAACATATATGTGTTTGTAATAAAACGACTGGATAGGAGATTGTACATGTTATAACATTCCTTTTAAAGACCTTATTTAGCCTTTGAGATTCCATGTATTTACTACCAGGTTTTGTAACTCCTTCAAACCAATAAAATCAATGTAGTTAATAAGAAGTTTTATAAATTATAGTCAACCATAAAGTTCATGTAGTTACTAAAAGGGTTTTTAACTTCTTTTAAAGTAGTTAGCTGAAGATTCAATGCTGTGAATCAGTATTTGATACTGATAAACATATGATACTTAAGAATAGTTTTAAAGTTAATATAATTGTGGTGGTTACAATTTCCATTTTATTTCAACTCAGGAATACATTGTTTATTTTCCCTGGTTTTGTTTTATTTTTGTTTTAATTTTTTTCTCATAAAATTCCATCAGAACTAAATAAAGGCTAATGTTCATCCATTTTCTGAACATAATCTTCCTGACGATAAATACCCTTGTGTGTATCAAGAAACATTTGAGTCAACTCGTTAAGCATGTCACAATCCCTAGCCATAGTGTTTCACAAGGCAATCAAACATTCATTACTCATTTGTAGATCTACCAAAGACTCCATGTCAGCAATCAACAAACGACGTTTGATAATAACCGTCTTAAGATGATCAAGGCAACCACGAAGCAAGAATGATAGCGCTTCTCCTTCATTAATCTCTTGCTGAAACCAAACATGCATACGGTCATGAAAGCGAGGTGAACCGGCTAACTCCATAAGCTCGTCTAATACCTTAAATCGTCCCATTGAATAAACTAAAAATTAGAGATTGTATCTTTATACACTTTTGGTGTATGTATGTCTAAATATGAGAAACTATCAAATATATAGCCAAATTCAAAACTACTTTACATTAGAATATGAGAAGACAAACTATGGCTATTCATATGCATACCATTAACCAAAAGTTGCATTAGTTAAGACTACTTGTGGAATAAATTCTAATAGGCTATTAATATGCATACCATTACCCAAGGGCTGCATTAGTTAATATTATTGGATGGATTTAAGGGTTAAATTATGACTTTTGATAATAGGTATGAAATATTTTTATTTTTAAAACTCGTAGGTATTTAATTTTGGTATTTGCTAGAGGGAAAGAAGTAATGTTGGCTTATATAATATCATAATGGACGCTAAACGCCTTCATTCAAATGGTCCAAGACATAGAAAAATAATTCGTGCTTTCTTATCAAATGTCTGAGATTGATACGGCAACATGTGTGAATAATTTTAGACTGAAACCATTTTGCAGCTTCAAAACCATAATTGTAATATGTATAAGAATGCTAATTGAAGTTACTTCTGCTCAGTCAAAGTTAAGACTATAGTTGTAGTTAGTGCTGCTTAGTCAAAGTTAAGACTGCTAGTACAAACTTAGTGTTGTTCTAGATTAAGACTAGTAGTGCAAATTTACAACTGTTAGTGTAAGTTAGTACTGTGACGCATGCTTTTATAATCAAATATATTATTAATTAAACATTAGGCTGAAGCAATAACGACAACATATTATACAAACTTTATTGTACAAATTGTGTAAACAATTATACAAAATCTAAGATATGTCTTTTTGGTGTAACAGTTGACTCCGCAACAGACACATGCTGTGAATGGAGTGTACTAATCTTCGTGATCTATAGCGAGCCTTTCTAGATTCGCTGGTGCATCAGGTGCGTATTTGCATCAGAATCTCTATCACATTAAAAAGAGCAACACAAACAGGAATCAAAAGACAATTGTATATTAGACATGAGCTTTATAATCAGACACCAAGCGGAGTAAAATGTGCATGTAGGACAGCAGTTAAAATGATGTTTAAAAAAACCAAAAAAAAAAACAACTGTTGCATCTTATCGTCCATAATTTGGCCTAAAAGAACCAAACACCGAATGCTCAAAATTTCACTTAAAGACAGAATCAAACATAACACATTATTGTTCTTTGATGTCATTTTATAAGACCTGAAAAGTAACGTGATCCAGCCGGCCTATTCTGCGTCCTCTTTAACAGGGTTATCCTTATGAAATGTTGCATCAGTTGTATCATCCACATCTGAATCCTCTTCAATGTACCTTAAATAGTGAGCAAAAAACATGGGTTATTACGTACAATTATCAGTATCAAGTATGGATGGTCATATACAAATATGTACACTAACCTTTTTTTTTTTTTTTTTTTTTTTTGCTTCAACAGGTTTTGATGGGGTGTTTAACTGAGGACCCTTCACCAGTCGCTTCATAGGAACTTTTATTTCACTTTTGCTGCTTTCTGGCGCTAACTCATTGTCACACCCCGCCCAAGGCGAAAACGCGAGGTGCAACATAATCAATATACATCGCAAAAGAGATATAGTACAATACCATATTTAAATTTAAAGAAATAATAAAATGTTACAATATTTTTCAAGCCAACTTTGGCAATAAAAACTTAAAGCTTGGTTTCCAAAAGACGTCTTCTTATACTTAATGACCAAAGACGACACGTGAAGACTCCTTTATGCAAAAAACTTCATAAATCATGCTTATTGACGATCACCTGAAATGCATGAGAAAACGGGTCAACTATGAAAATAGTTGGTGAATACACAGGTTTTATGTATTACAAAAAGCCATTTTAATAAAAGTCCTTTTACATATTTTAAAAATCAAATTTTAAGAATGTCTTTAAATAGTACGAAAACATTTTTGAGTAGGTCTGCCTGGCAAATGTCCTGTCAGCTCACCATGTTACAAGTCCCGCCCATACAAGACCTGTAGCATATAAGTTCACATACATTTCCATATTCTAGTAGTAAGTCTAGTAGTCAATGCACATATGGTCATAATAAGTCACAATGCAAGCGCCTAAAATATATAATAGATCACGACTGCTCATAACAAGGGAGACTTTGCGTCGCTCCTGACGACAAAGGAGATTAGTATTGCTCAAATGGAGACTTAGTGTTGCTCAGAGGGAGACTTAGTATTGCTTAAAGAGACTTTAACATGTACGAACATTATAACAACTATATGTATTATCAACATAAGACTGCTCCGAACATGGGAGACTTTAAGACATAGCACGTACGGTACAATATGGTTCTAAGCATACGAAAGGATCATGAATAAGTCATAAGGTCATAATAAGTCCAAGGGTTCAGGATATATCAAATAGTCCAAATAAATTCATAATTTGGTGCAAAAATATAGTTTAAGATTTTAGTTCATGCATTTCACCCCAAATAAATGAAGGGGTAAAAAAAGGGGACTGCAAACTCACCTCGGTAAATCAGCAGTCTAAGGCAGTAGTCAATAGAATTATTAGATGGCACCGACACGCGACCTAGATTAGTATAGCAAATTTTAGTTCACAGTTCTAGCTTAAGACTTGGAGAATTTTAAACGAGATTAAAAGTCTTTTTATGTTGTTGCTTGTGTGGCAATGATTATAATTTTTGTAGATTTTGGCTCTTGGAAGTGCATAAGTACATAATAAGAAAATATCAATGACGAAAGAATCTTCGGTTCGATGGCAACCGAAAGATGACGTACGGAAAATAGTTACTCATAACATTAGCCGTTAACTAATTATAATTAGAAGTCATTAAAAGTATATACATTTATATATGATCAATACTAGTTAATGAAAAAAGTATCTTAAAATCATACTCTAAGTGATGGTTTTATTAAAAGAGTTTATATTAAAATACTTTTATTAGTTATAATTGTAAGTTTTTAGAAAATTTGGGCATGACCCGTGTATTGTTCTAGTTTTCTCATGATAACTATAAATCACAACGTATATGTTTAAATGATAAGCCGTCTTTATATTGTTCACAAGACCCAAGTAGATTTTTATAAAACCATATTAAGTTTCATTTAAGTTAAACGAGTGATATAAATCAATAAGCATGATTTACACTTACAAGTCTAGTTTTTTACTAGTTTTATAGTTTTGATGATATGAAATGTTATGTCCGATATATGTCATGTTAAGTGATCATTTTTATGTATATGCATATATAAGATGTGTCATCGATTAGCATATGTCGTGAAAAAATTCGCGATACTCATGGTCGAGTGAAATGAAATAAGTAAGGAATAAGTGTATTAATGGTACTCGATACGTTTTCGGGCCTTGGCACAGTGAATAGAATGAGGCTGATATGAATTTTGGGTTGTTGGGCCGACAAGAGCAAATAAATACTATTTAAGAGTGGGTTGTGGCCCAAACTGCGAAATACCCAGCCAGAAGTCCAGAACAACCAGACAATGAGTTATATCATATACAAAAATTTATTTTTGACAATCTGATGTTATGATACAGGTCTAACAATTTGCGAATTTTCACTTCAAAAAGCTAGTGACATTTCCTTTTGTTTTAAAAGAAGTAAGGAGACTAAGCGTCCCCTTGATCCGAATAGTAAGACTTTAGAGGTCGAGTTATCGAGCTATATAACTCCCACCTATATGGTGGTTATCCACAGGTGGAACGTACCTAACGTGGCCTGCTTAGCCACAACCAAACACTACATCGAGTACCCCTTTTGGAGCCTCGTTCACAGCCCAAACGTTTACCCTTGTAAGATGGTTCGTACAACAAAATCGTCCAAGGGTAACACCCGACATTGCAACTTGACTCATAAACCAAACACAACCTTTTAGGCCTGCTGCCACTTTCGGCTTACAAACATAAACCAAGGCTACGCCCGAAGTAGATTTGACACTACTAGAATTCGACCTATAATGAAACAACTACCTGGATTGCAAATTTTGAAGTAATTCAGCAAAGAAAAGGTTTCTTTTACTAGTTTTCGAACAATGGGTATACCAACAAAGTTTTACTCGGAACCGCTAGAATAGTGAAATAAGTAACTACTTTACAGTTGGGTGGCGGGTTGCCGACACACCGTCTTGACCGACAACGTAAACAATTCGATTTTTGTCAACAAAAACTAAAATGAACATACGCGATTCTACAGAGCCAATTACTTGGGTTTTTAGTTGAAATTATTCACTTATGCCACACAATATTTAATGTTAACCAATTCGACCCAGATACAAATAATCGATCTGTAATAATTAATCATTTGCTTCAATATTATCCCCAAACCAACAATTTTATTTCGACATAAAGAATAAATCTGAAGTGTACAAAATTAATTAACAACTTAATTCAAAATCCAAAATATCAAAAGTATTAATCTTACAAAAATCAAGAATGGGTCGAGTGGAATGATGAACCGAACACAACAACTTCAATTGCACACGAACTAGGATGAACTTGAACGAATTGAAGCTTGATTTCGGCTCTTTAGACCTTGAATAACAAAACCCCCATGGTAATTTCGAAAAGCCCTTTGATCAACAAAACCCTAATTTTTGATTATGAGAGATATGTTAAATCTGTGATACCATGGATATAAGTAGGAGAATAAGGGGATAGTATTGACTCCTCTTTCTTGGTCTTCAAATGGAAGAGATCTTTCCCTGGCTTTCATCGATTCCTTCTTCTTTTTCCAGCTGATGCTCGTGACCTAGCCTAGGGTCGCATAGGCTGAGATTGATAAGCTTAGTCATGGTTGAAGCTTGAAGGGGATGGGGAACATGTTACTTTTTGTTCCTGACTTTTGGAGAGGATCATAGGAAGGGAAAATGGAGATGACGTGGAAGCAGAAAAAGAGAAAAAGAAAGATAAGCCGTGGGTAAGGGTAGGGTTATTAGATGTATTTTTATTATTATTATTATTAATTGTGTACTTTGTACCACGTACTGTATAATTTATTCCGTACAAGATAACGTTTATTTATTTAGACTATTTCTCGGGTATCCGTATTTTATAAATTTTATATTTCCGGAAACGTTTTGACGAGTGAATTAGTATGGTATTATTATTATCTTGAAATTTGAATATAGTTTTCGTGCCAATATTATTATGGTGTAGGTACGCGTGTGGTGCCGGGACTTCGGAAAACAAGAGATGACTTCTCGTTTTTGAGTTATAATGATCAGAAAATTAATAATACTAAATTTATGGCATAAAAGACTAAAAATAATAGCCGGGAAATTTACGGATTGTCACAGTCTGCCAACCTTAAAAAGAATCTTGTCCTCGAGATTCAGTCCGTCTGCCCTACAGACGCACGCTCTCATGGTTCAAACTTTCTCATTCTTGAGCTTTGCCCTCAAAAGACTCTTAGTTGGTGAATTTTCACAACTTGTCGACCTGACCGGTCATCTGTTTAAGTTGTGTAGTTTGGGTGACATCTTGATCCTAACTTGATTTTTGCAACTCATCAAACAAGAACTGTCACTAGATCAAGCTAGAAAACAAGTTGTCAAAAGAGATGGTTTCTCATCTTTGTAACAAACCTTTTGAAGGTTCGGCTCGAGTTTGAAATTGTTTAAACCAATCAATTCAACAAATAGTGGTTGTTCAGATTAGTGAGAAGGCTAAAGATCTAACTAAGGCTCATGACGTCGAGATCGCCACATGACAAAAACGAAGGCATGCGTAATGCTAAAGGTACATGTCTGACTACAGGGTTCAATGCATGTCATGCCAAGTCAATTCAAAGTACTTAAGTTCAAGCTCATATATTGTCCTAAAGGAAAAAAGTCTTAGCACATAAAATGTTTAGCAACATAGTCATAATACAGAAAACACGTAAGACAGATGCACACACATAGACCAATCCATTCTCAGGTGACCTAGACTCTGACTCCAACCAAACATGATCTAAGGTAACTACACCAATCATCCCACGATTCCTCGTGAATTATGCATAGCTGATCAGGCTATGCATAATTTAGGAACAATGATGAAATGCTCGGGCTAATCGACTCGTACCATGTTTGGCGTTTTATGAAAACTTTAGTCTGGTTATAGTTAAGGTTTTTATTTTAGAAAACCCAGCATTCTCTATAACCTTCGGCTCTGATATAAATCTGTCACACCCCGCCAGAGGCGGAAACGCGAGGTGCAACATAATCAATATACATCGCAAAAGAGATATAGTATAATACCATATTTAAATTTAAGGAAATAATAAAATGTTACAATATTTTTCAAGCCAACTTTGGCAATAAAATCTTAAAGCTTGGTTTCCAAAAAACGTCTTCTTATACTTAATGACCAAAGACAACACGTGAAGACTCCTTTATGAAAAAGACTTCATAAATCATGCTTATTGACGATCACCTGAAATGCATGAGAAAACGGGTCAACTATGAAAATAGTTGGTGAGTACACAGGTTTTATGTATTACAAAAAGCCATTTTAATAAAAGTCCTTTTACATATTTTAAAAATCAAATTTTAAGAATGTCTTTAATTAGTACGAAAACATTTTTGAGTAGGTCTGCCTGGCAAATGTCCTGTTAGCTCACCATGTTACAATTCCCGCCCATACAAGACTTGTAACATATAAGTTTACATACATTTCCATATTCTCGTAGTAAGTCTAGTAGTCAATGCACATATGGTCACAATAAGTCACAATGCAAGCGACTAAAATATATAATAGATCACGACTGCTCAGAACAATGGAGACTTTGCGTTGCTCCTGTCGACAAAAGAGATTAGTATTGCTCAAATGGAGACTTAGTGTTGCTCAGAGGGAGACTTAGTATTGCTTAAAGAGACTTTAACATGTACGAACATTATAACAACTATATGTATTATCAACATAAGACTGCTCCGAACATGGGAGACTTTAAGACATAGCACATACGGCACAATATGGTTCTAAGCATACGAAAGGATCAGGAACAAGTCATAAGGTCATAATAAGTCAAAGCGTTCAGGATATATCAAATAGTCCAAATAAATTCAAAATTTAGAGCAAAAATATAGTTTAAGATTTTAGTTCATGCATTTCACCCCAAATAAATAAAGCGGTAAAAAAAGGGGATTGTGAACTCACCTCGGTACATTAGCATTCTAAGGCAGTAGTCAATAGAATTATTGGATGGCACCGACACGCGACCTAGATTAGTATAGCAAATTTTAGTTCACAGTTCTTGCTTAAGACTTGGAGAATTTTAAACGATATTAAAAGTCTTTTTATGTTGTTGTTGCTTGTGTGGCAATGATTATAATTTTTGTAGATTTTGGCTCTTGGAAATGCATAAGTACATAATAAGAAAATATCAATGACGAAAGAATCTTCGGTTCGATGGCAACCGAGAGATGACGTACTGAAAATAGTTACTCATAATATTAGCCGTTAACTAATTATAATTAAAAGTCACTAAAAGTATATACATTTATATATGATCAATACTAGTTAATGATAAAAGTATATTAAAATCATACTCTACGTGATGGTTTTATTACAAGAGTTTATATTAAAATACTTTTATTAGTTATAATTGTAAGTTTTTAGAAAATTTGGGCATGACCCGTGTATTGTTCTAGTTTTCTCATGATAACTTTAAATCACAACGTATATGTTTAAATGATAAGCCGTCTTTATATTGTTTACAAGACCCAAGTAGATTTTAAAAAAACCATATTAAGTTTCATTTAAGTTAAACGAGTGATATAAATCAATAAGCATGATTTAAACTTACAAGTCTAGTTTTTTACTAGTTTTATAGTTTTGATGGTATGAAATGTTATGTCCGATATATGTCATGTTAAGTGATCATTTATATGTATACGTATATATAAGATGTGTCATGTCGATTAGCATATGTCGGGAAATACTTCGTGATACTCATGGTCGAGTGAAATGAAATAAGTAAGGAATAACTGTATTAACGGTACTCTATACGTTGTCGGGCCTTGGCCCAGCGAATAGAATGAGGCTGATATGAGTTTTGGGCTGTTGAACCGACAAGAACAAATAAATACTATTTAAGAGTGGGTTGTGGCCCAAACTGCGACATACCCAGCCAGAAGTCCAGAACAACCAGACAATGAGTTATATCAGATACAAAAATTTATTTTTGACAATCTGATGTTATGATACGGGTCTAACAATTTGCGAACTTTGACTTCAAAAAGCTAGTGACATTTCCTTTTGATTTAAGAGAAGTAAGGAGACTAAGCATCCCCTTGATCCGAATAGTAAGACTTTAGAGGTCGATTTATCGAGCTATATAACTCCCACCTATATGGTGGTTATCGACAGGCGGAACGTACCTAACGTGGCCTGTTCAGCCACAACCAAACACTACATCGAGTACCCCTTTTGGAGCCTCGTTCACAGCCCAACCGTTTACCCTTGTAAGATGGTTCGTACAACAAAATCGTCCAAGGGTAACACCTGACATTGCAACTCGACTCATAAACCAAACGCAACCTTTTAGGCCTGCTGCCACTTTCGGCTTACAAACATAAACCAAGGCTACGCCCGAAATAGATTTGACACAACTAGAATTCGACCTATAATGAAACAACTACCTTGAAGTAATTGAGCAAAGACAAGGTTTCTTTTCCTGGTTTTCGAACAGTGGGTATACCAACAAAGTTTTACTCGGAACCGCTAGAATAGTGAAATAAGTAACTACTTTACAGTTGGGTGGCGGGTTGCCGACACAACGCCTTGACCGACAAAGTAAATAATTCGATTTTTGTCAACAAAAACTAAAATGAAAATATGCGACTCTACCCCTTTTCCAGAGCCAATTACTTGGGTTTTTAGTTGAAATTATTCACTTATGACACACAATATTTAATGTTAACCAATTCGACACCGATACAAATAATCGATCAGTAATAATTAATCATTTGCTTCAATATTATCCCCAAACCAACAATTTTATTTCGACATAAAGAATAAATCTGAAGTGTACAAAATTAATTAACAACTTAATTTAAAATCCAAAATATCAAAAGTATTAATCTTACAAAAATCAAGAATGGGTCGAGTGGAATGATGAACCGAACACAACAACTTCAATTGCACACGAACTAGGATGAATTTGAACGAATTGAAGCTTGATTTGGGCTCTTTAGACCTTGAATAACAAAACCCCCATGGTAATTTCGAAAAGCCCTTTGCTCAAAAAACCCTAATTTTTTTATAATGAGAGATATGTTGAATCTGTGATACCATGGATATAAGTAGGAGAATAAGGGGATAGTATTGACTCCTCTTTCTTGGTCTTCAAATGGAAGAGATCTTTCCCGTTACTTGCTCTCTATACTAATTTTCTTTTCTTTTCCTCACATGTTTTTCCTAAAACAAAGTGTTAGTTTCTTTTTGAAGCTCTTTTTGTTTCGACAAAAAGGGGGAGAAGAAAGTAAAAACTACAAATTCAAACTTTTATGAATTTAGCTTTTCCTTAAAATAATTCTATGTTTTGTCATCAACAAAAAGTGGGAGATTGTTAATACAAATAAGCCGTAAAAACGTTTATTTATATTTTACGATCTTATAATGTTTTGTCGATGACAAACGTAAAATCATTTTAACGAAACAAATAAAATACGTAATTAGTTTGAGTCAATTGTTTTCTAACACACTTACGTTTTCACATAGAACACTAAAACAAGTATAAGTTATTTTATTATTTAGTAATACATATGTACAACAGCTAGTGTTTACATATTGATCAAATATAGACATAACTAGCATGTATTATAAATGGGTAAAAACTACAACCCATGGAGCATATCCATAACCCATGGTGTTGACCCATACCCATTTGACTAGATGCATTGCATCTATTAGATACATTGTATCTAATGAAAGACCCATGGATCAACCCATAACCCATGACCCATGACCCATAACCAAAATACCCATGGGCAAAGAGGAGCGTCCCACGGATCCCTAGCTTTACACTAGACGGATCCCTTGAGAGAGGGATCCGTGGAACAGAAGATATTTTCTCTCTATAAATAGTGAGCCATTTCTTCATTGTTTCTTACCCCTTTCTCACATACTTTCTCATTGAGTTAAAAACTCTCTAACCCCAGATCCAAGTTATCTATGTATGTAGTTTTGTTTTTGTGTGAACCTCTAGGTTCCTCTTAAAGGCGAGATCACCTCCTTTGAAGTCAAGCAAGCTCAAGTCCATGAGTTGCCATGCTTCCTCATCATCAAGACTACTGAAGTCCTCTTATTGATGGTTCATTTCTTTCTACTAAGAAGTGTAGTGTTGAAGACATTAGTAAAAGATGTCTCAAGTGTCAAGACGAAGACATTAATGAAGGGTTTCGATCATCCGTATTGTAGGCATTAGTGAAGGGTGCCTAGAAGTCAAGTCACAAGACATTAGTGAAGGGTGTCTTGAAGATCTAGTCAAAGGCATTAGTGAAAGGGGCCTAAGATGTACATTCGATATGGTGTGATTCGATGTACAAGATAGATTAGTATTGGGTCAAAGGATATTGTTATCCTTGTTGATATTATAAGGATTAGATCTCCTTTGGGGTTAGGTGATTGGTGTAGTGTTGGGTAGTAGTTCCTCAATTGTAATGGAACTCGGTATCTAGCCTAGTACCGGATAAAGGGTAGGCGACGTTGTGATAGGATTGGTTCTCCTTGGTTAAAAGTACCCGGTATCTAGCCTTGTACCGGATAAAGTGTAGGCAACGTTGTGATGGTTTCTCCACTATAAGGATTCGGTGTTGTGTAGTGGTTACGAACTCTCGAGTAGGTGACTCGGGGAGTGGAGTAGGGCAAGGAAGGTGTCCTTGTAGCCGAACCACTATAAATACTCGCGTTGTGGTTTTGTGCTTCTTACTCTTTATCTTTTCATTACATAGTTATATTTCTATATGTTTGTTTATCAACATCCAACACACATCTAAATAGATTGACATAAGTCGATCTAAATAGTTTAAAACAAGTTTTAATTGGTAAAACTATTCAACCCCCCCCCCCCCTTCTAGTTTTCCACAATTGGCATTAGAGCTTCGTTACCAAGTTTCTTAAAGTATATTATACTTCAAAAACTTGATACGATCCGTGGTAAATTGAAAACTACAAAGAAGGTTTTTCATTAAAACAAACACCATGTCTTTTAAAACTCTCTGTTTGGATGTTGATTAGATGACAACATTTTTCTCATTATTTATTCTTCATTTAATTGCACTAATCCTCTTTGTCATGTTGCCTAGTTAAAGCTCATACCTAGCAAGCCATAGGAATCGCTTGGTAACAAGAATACCTTCCTTACGAAGGTATCTTAAACACAAAGGAGCCGAAATTGTCTACTGACATTTGTTGTGTCATTTGTAAAGACATTCCTATGTGCATTAGAGGTATGACTTTCTACTTACCTCTAAATGACATTAGCTTGATAAATAAGTATGCTTACATAGGTATTTATATGATTAACTTTTGTGCATATACATGTATTACATGTAGCTTCATTAGGAAGCCTTTCACACATACGTGTTACTTTTTTGTCTAAAGTCGTGGTTTGAAAAACTTGCGTTTTATTTCATTTAATCCAAAAATCATATCCTTCTAATAATAAAACAAAACACAAATCTCAAAATTCCTCCTTTCCCATAAATAAACCCTCCGTCGTCTACTTTATCAAATCCCCACTTTTTCAAATCTTCCACTTTGAAAAATTACCTCTCATTCGAAACTTCATCTTCCACTTCATCTCATCTCATCTCAAACCAAGACCAAGAAGGTTCATCATCAACATGGTTTACATCGCCCTCGTGCTCATCGTCTTAACACTCATCGCTCTTGTGTTCCCTATGATGAAGTTCTCATACGGAGACATATACTTTGTGTTGTTAATCTACATTGGGGTTATATACCCAATCCTTTGTATCATTCTTAGCATTGAAATGAAATATTACTAGTTTATCTAGTTTATTATCTTAATGTGTTTTCTCACATTTTTTATTTATATCTTTCGTATCTTTTCGTGATACATTAGAAACCATTAATGCATGCTAAAAGAAAATGTAGGCTAATACACATATCTTGGTATAAAACTATAAAACTATGTTTTTATCAAAAATCTGCTTCTGTTATTACAGATCCACGGATCCCTGTAGGTATACTAGCAGGATCCCTAATAAAAGGGAACCGTGGGAACCGTCCTTCTGGATAACAGATTTTCCATGCAAAATAAAAACCACTTTCTTCCTAAAAGAAATGTTCTACTAGAATGTCAAACATTAAGTGAGTTAAATGTCATTGTTAATAAACATCTTGTAAAAACGTTAGGTAATCATTGTTTTACCCGAAATACGTCACATCCTATTAAATTCTCTTTCCTATAGGTTTCGCTATGTCGCATGAATATGAGTTTGACTTTTCACTCACTAGCGTCTACACTCCTAACATCTCCCTTGAGCCCAACACACCTAGCAATCATGTTTGTGGGTTTAATAATCTCGAAACCCGTCACTTCCACGAAGGACGTACTGTTGACACTCCTATACAATACGAAGAAGGTATCAATACCTACTTCCGAACCATAGGATTGGAATGTCTTCTCGAAATTAAGGAGAAAATATGTCCAAGGTTTGTATTGGAATTCTTCCATCAAGTAGACCTCGTTCGTAACAAGGATCGTTCTCTATCTCTTTGGTTTTGGATCAAAAACAGAAAGTTGGTTTTAACCCTTGGGCAATTTGCTCAAATTCTCCGAATTCCAAATCATGGACAATGTGCCTTCACAGAAGATTGGTCTCTTGATTCTCTCTTCAACTTTCGTGAAGAAAATAGTCCATATTGTTCACACATACCTTCCCCGCAAGATTTGACTCGCACAATATGCAAACCTCGACCCTATTACTCCGATCCAAACATTATCTATACAAAGGATATCCGAGAAGAGTACAAGGCTCTCGCACTCATCCTACGTGAAAATGTTTGGAGTCTTAGGGAAATCGAGAAATCCTTCCCGCTTGTTGTGCTCACATAATGTATTGTTTGCTAACTTAACAACCATACAATCTGTCTATTTTTCTTCAAGGCGAATTGTAAATCTTCAAGGCACCAAGAACAAACTCATCCCTTATGGAATGTTCTTGACGCGCCTTTATCATAACATCATGTACTTTCATCCTCAATTTCAAAGTCCGTTGTACGTACTTGTGAACAAGATGATGGAACCTCTAAACGCATCTCTCATGAAGACTTTCTTCATTCCTGAATCGGCAAACACTCACCAACCATTTGATGACCCATCTAGCGAAAACGCTCAAGGAACTTAGTCTTCTTTCTAAATAGGGTCAATCCTTAGTATTCATGCTTTATCAATGTAATCCAATTTCTTTCATGAAATAAAACATCTTACATTTGATATCTTAGTGTTAGAACCTCTTAAACTAACCTTGAAATATAATGCATTGTCAAAATCATTGCATACCTTTAGTAAAGGTTCTGCTTAGCAGATAGACGGATCCCAAAGTTTGTGCTAGACGGATCCCTACTCTTAGGTAACAGTGGGATCCGGCAAACAGAAAATGAAATTGCAATCATTGTATTTCAAACATGTCCTTAGAACACTTCACACTAAGCTAGACATAGTGCCTTAAGGCAAATTGAGTCCTTATCAAGTTAAGTAGATTTTTCGTACTCACACATAACTCATTTAGATCACACTCAAAACACCCGTAGATCTATCATCTCACCAAAACTCATTACTCTTCCGCTCTTATACTCATACATGATCTCTCACATGTTAAAACATCTAGCTTTGGAAATCTCTCAAAACTAATCATCCTTACCTCAAAATTGGTCGAAATTGATCAAATTCTAGTTTTTCCATCTTAAGCTTTTAGGATATCCTCCAAGACATTATCCTAAGTTACTATCTGATCTCTAGGATCATTTAGCTCCATTTGACACTCTCAAATCTTTAGTGTCATCTTTGGTCACCCATTGGTACTCTTATAAAGTTCCAATCTCTTCCATAAAAGGCAATCATTAGCTACATCACTCATTACCCTTAAGTATTTTAAGCACCTCTTCATTTAAGACATTTAGATGGACTGAAACACTCAAGAATAAATAGGCATTAGACCTTACAAAACATCATTGCTATCCTTTCTTAGCTGCTGAGAGACAGATCCCTAGGATTAACCTAGGCGGATCCCTCATTGGAGGGAACCGTGGGATCCGTATGACAGAATCATGTCAACTCTAGCTAAAACAATCATTTCAAGCTCATCTTGCTAACTCAAACACTCCATCTCATCTTAAACGAGTTCCTAGATCAGTACAACTCTGAAGTTGACTCTTGTGCATGTTAATCATCACATTCCAATGAATATTAGTGGCTTAAGTCGTGAACGCACTTGCCAAATCCCTTGCTTTATAAACCACATTGTTAGTACTCCAAAAGTCATCATCTTCATCCTCAATTTCAGCACTTAGAAATCTTTACAAACCTCTTGAAATCATCTCATCATGAGGAAAGCTCCAAGTGATAACTCATCCACCAAAGAACCACCCAAGAAAATTCCTCGTGTTGTACACGAAATCTCTTCAACCGAATCATCTCCGGTTAAGTCCACAAATGCAAGGATTTCTCCTCCACCAATCAAACCAATCCCTAAAAGGATAGTACCCACAAAAATACCTATGCCAAACACCACCATACCTCCTAAGCCAAACAATCCCATCTCCACTAAACCATCACCATTGGTACCTAGAGCTATCTCATTCACAACTCCACTATCATCACCACAACTCTACAATTTAGAGGATTTGCCTCCTAGGCCGTCTCATCCTCCTCCACCGGCAACATTCTCCTCATTAGGAGGAATAATAGTACAAAATCAAGGTGTTGAGTCAACACTAGCTCCGGCTTCCTTTTCGCCGTCACCATCAAATAATCTGATGAGTGTCTAAATACTCATCATTTTTATACCATTTAGACTGCAAAATCATCTGAAAACACTCAGAAACACATCAAAATGATCAAAATATCACAAATCAGTGTTTTATGTGTTTTAAATGCAAAAATATCAAAATCAGATGAAAAATGTATCAAGTTTGCAAAATTGGCAGTTTTAGTCCCCCAAGTTTCAAAAGTTGTCAAAAATAGTCCCTGAGTCAAAATTTCAAAAGAAAAGTCACCAAAGGTCCTTTTAAAATCAAAACTTGTCAAATTTAGTCCTTTGGTGAAAAATATAAAAAATTTGAGAAAATTACATGTTTAGTCCCTGAAAATCCAAATATGGCAAAATTGGCCCCTGGAAAATTAGAGATTGGCAAGTTTGGTCCTTATACTTTGTGAGATTGTCAATTTTGGTCCCTTGAAACCTCTTTGATGAATTGGCAGCCAAGGCCCTTGCAATTTCAGAAATGACAACAATGGTCCCTAAGTTATTTAAACCCATTTTGACCCTTTCATCAATTTGGACCCCTGTCATATGAATTTTGACCCCCCTGTTATTAATATATCTGGTCAAATCCCCTAGTCAAACAAAGCATCCCTTTGGCGCGTTTTTCTTCCCCTTCACCGCTCTCAAATCTCCACACAACCCTTTCCCCCTCCTCACCATATCACTTTCCATGTCCCTCCACCTCACCTAAACTACAAAAACCATTTATTGCACCCCTTATCACCTTACTCAACCTCTCCAATGTTAAAGTGTTTTGGCGCCAAAATTGGAATGAATGGCCAAGATGAATTTTACCAATCCAATGGTCTCAAAAGGAAGTGGGAAATGCTCAGAAAGTCAAGGGGAAGCAATTTTGTATAAAAGAAAAGAAGAGAGAAGCTTGAAAGAGAGTTAGTTAGTTTTAAATTTTCTTTAATGTCGTTTTTTAGTTAAATGTTTTAGACTTAGTTAAAAATGTGGTAATTTCAGTTTGTATGTATCACTTTCAAGTTAACAATCTATTGTATTAAGCTTTTGAGTTTTCAATCCAAGTTCTATTTTAAAGTTTCAAGTTTCGCCATCGATAAAAAGCCATCTTCAAATTCTTGTGTTAAAGCTTCCTAGTAGCTTTGTGTTAGTTTAAATAAGCTTCTTTAAGCTTGTTCTAGCTTTCTATAAGCTCAATAGTTCTTTTCAAGAAAAATTGTCCCATGGTCAACGGAAGTCAACTGTGATGCTCAATTTGAATTGGAAGCTCATTTGGGTTGATGCAGTGGTAAAATTGGATTGGAATGGATTAGGTTAGTGTAGGGTTGGTATTGGTTTTAACTTGCATAACAACTGGACAATTGTGAGTTCTATTCTAAGTTCCATTTTCTTTTCATTTGCAGTTTATGCTTAACTAAGTATTTGTGGTCACCAATAATTTAAACTTGTCTCATTAGCTGTACTTAGGTAATTTGAACTTAGATTGATCATTAAAATATGTTGGTTCAGTGATTTGCTCCTTAAAACTTCATAACAGTTGTAATAAAGGAGTGTTTGGATTCATTATCAAATCTGTCTTAAAGGGTTTTGCAGTTGTTAAGATGTGTTTAGTCATGTTTGTTTAGCTCATTTAAGTCTTTATCTGCTCTCGCTTTATGCCGCTAAACATGTAAAGGTCAAATCCCATCTCATTGGTCTTTAGTCTACTGTTGAGATTTTCACAAGATCATAAGCTCATTTTGTGTGTTAAATTCATAGGTCAAGCTTGTAGTAGCTTTATTTCATACATTAACATCATATTCAGTCCTTGAATCAAGTTTAAAATTCATAATAGTCAACTTTTCATTTTTCTTCAAAAGTCAAAATGCACAAAAGCAGATTTGAGCCCATCTAGAGAGAATTTTCTTGAGCTCATTTATTGGCCAATTTCAGTGATTCTAGTTGTTTTTAAAACTTCCCCTGGTCTAGTTTATAGTTATGATTTTTATGTATTTTTGTAATTTTTTCTAAAAGCTCAAAAGAGCTTGTGATTATGGAGCTAAATCCCCTGTGCAGGGTACTGTTGCCTGCACAGGTTTGTGCAGCTTTTGTAGCTTTTGCACAGAGCTCATTTGAGCTCTTCTAAGCCTGATTTTTGGTTCTAAGGATCTTGGCCAGGTCTTCTCCAAGTTCCAATTGGTGGTTTTCTGTTTCTAGCTTATTTAAGTACTTATTTTCTGCCTGCAAGTAGCCCCTTGAATCTGTTTTTTTTAGCTTATTGCCCATTTAATCAAATCAGTGTAATCTTGCTTATCAGAGGTTGTATCTTGTTGTAACTTGTTCCATTTTAGCCCTCTTAGCTTATTATAGCTTGTGTATCAGTTGGGTAGCCTTTGGACTTCATTTGCTTATCAAAGTGCTTATTTCAATAAGCACTTGGTCATCAGTTCCTTAATCCTCCACACAAACCCTTGTTTTTCTATTTTTCCTAGCTTCTATATATTATTTTAGAGTTTTCTTGAAATTTTCAGATTTTTCTAAGTTGTTTTGCTATTTTTCTTAATTAAAATTAGTTTTTAAGCCTTTTTAATTAGCTTTAAATACAAAAAATTAAGAAAAAGTTCAAAAAAATAAGTTTTCATTTTTCTTAGGTTAAGATAAATGTAAAAGTCATAAAAGTATTTTTCCATAATTTTCTTGGTTTAAATAGTATTTTCTAGCATTTTAATTAGTTTTAAATAGTTTTAAATTAATAATAAATACATAAAAGTCTAAAAAATATATTTTCTGTTTTAAAATTAGTTTTATCATATTTTAGATTTTTATAAATCTTAATTTTATTTTTCTAGTCTTATTTCATATTTTCTTTTATTTTAGAGTATTATTAAATAGTTAAAAATAGTTTTTATTTAATAATAATTAATTAAATAGTTTTAAAAATAATTTTTATTTTCTAATAATTTTCTTATATAATTAGGATTGTAAAAATGTATTTTCTATATTCGTAGGTATTTTCCTTCTTTATTTTCACGTTTTATTTTGTACGTTAACGTAGTTTTAATTTAAACGTCGTTTTAGGTTTTAAACGTTCATCACTTTAAATATAGTGATAGCGTTTATTTAATATATTTTATCTTTTAATTTTCTTAATTTGTATTTAAGTCAAGTTATTTATTACCTTTTTCAGTAGTGTAATATTTCTAATCAAAACCTTTACAGATCACTATCCTTAGTGATCACTCCATTATCTGAATCAGTTTAACACACCATTGAGTCTCCTTGGGACATAACGACCCGGGAATTCATTGTATTCTCTGATCTTCATTGTATTTGTGTTTAAGCTGTTTTAAGTCTATTAGACTTGACTGGTTTAGCACAGATCAAATTTTACGCGCAGTGGAGGCTTTAGCGTGTGTTCACCTTTTCGACCCATTCTTGCACATATCCCATCCTTTGTAAAAAGTTTTTGTAAAATTTTCGAAAATCCAAAAGTTTTTAACACTTTTCCTAAAGTGTTAAAAACGCCAAAAATATTTTCATTCTTTGTTTTATCATCATGTTTTTCAAAAATGCCAAAAATATTCCTCTTTACCCTCTTACCCTTTTGATTCTTCATTTCTTACCCTCTGTTAACCTTTGATTCTTTCTATGTCTTATCCTCACCCTCTTGGTTGTCAATGGTGTGGTGGTCCTTATAATGGTGGCGATTGCCCCAGTTGTAGCGTGGTGGAATCACGAAACGGGTCTGTCTATAACCAAGATCCCTATTCCTACCATGACACGACTGATTTATTCCATCACCGCCACATTGTGAGACTCAGCAGTTTTTGTTGTGAGTACTGTGGTGATTCACATTCCAGCTTCGATTGTCAATCGGGAAACACGCTTGTCTATGAGCAAGTTCCGATGACGTTATGACTACAACACATACCACTCACAACCACATCGTTCTCTGTTGTAGTATTGTGGAGGTCCTCACTCTAGCTCGGATTGTCAAACAAGGAATCCATTTCCTTGTAACAATTACGACTCTTCATATCAAGACCAACCTCCACAGTACCAAATGATTCAAGCAATTCCTCATGAAACTACGAGCACCTTCTATCAAGACTCGAGTTATTGAAAGAACTTAAGGAGGAGTCGGCTATGTCGTCCCAAAATAATCCAAAGTCCATGGAAGCTTTGTTAGCGAAGAGCGGCCGCTAAATTAGATTCCTAGATTGCCATTGAAAACACTATTAGGGAATCAATTAGAATGCAAAAAGCATTCAAATCTAGCTCTCGATTCCGTTTCATTCCTGATGATGATGATGATGATGATGTTACCCTTGATATTAGTGAATTATGTACAGATTCATCAAGTTCATCAGTTGAAATTCCTTCCGTGGAAAATCAGGGAGAAAAGACTATGATGGAATTACTAGCGGAAGAACAAATGTTAAGTATAAAACATATGTATGCTAGTCCTTCTAAACTCCCTCGGTCTGTTGTTATCACACCCGATATTCCCACTCACTCTCTAAACATGGGGATGAGCTTTTAGCACTATTCCGAAATGGAATCGTCTAGTGTTGAGAGCCTTGTCCCAATCCCAAGAGAGTCACAGGGAATTCTCGAGCATCTGTGTGATATCCCTTCCCTCTTGAGTGTTCAAATGATCAATTTGAGACTTTCTCCGATTTTAGCGATGATTGTAAATCTTATGGAGACATCGAGTATGTTGAGGCATCACGCCCACATCGATCCTTCTTGAGGAGTTCACCGATGAACTCACTCACATCACTCCACTTTCATCAGAAAGTGACGATGATCTCTTTGATTTCGAAGCCGATTTTGGAGAAACTAGAAATCTCCTATATAATGATCATCCACTCCTTTCTTGTCCCATTTCCGACTCTTCCATTCCTTCTCTCACTCCGGATGAGGAAGATGACAACTTTTGGAAGGAGGTCGATGATTTTCTTAGTGATGAGTCGATTCCAACAAGAATTGACAATACTTACTTTGATTCGGAGGGAGACATCCTTTTTCTTGAAAATCTGTTGATTGAAGAATCGTCTCCAGCTCTCCCTCCCGGTAATTTTGTTACCAATCACCATAAAAGCTTCAAATTTAAGCTTAAAAATGTCACAAATGGTGATTTGCTTCTTCTCGATGAGGAATGGACATGCATTGTTATGCACATATTTATTCCATTCTTCACTAATGGTGTGGTTGCTCTTTCCTTTTCTCCTTCGGGAATGAGGACACTATTTTTGATCCCGGCATTTTCAATTATCATTTTTGAGCCGGTTCTATGTATATCTCTTCGGTGTGGAACTTTCGCGTGCTTCAAATGTTTGTCCAAACATCTTGAACGAAAGTCCGATGGAGATTGTTTCTTCCACTTTGCTTCCCCATGAACAAATTAATTCGGGGTCGAGTCAAGCTAGCGACTCGGTAATCAAAAACAGTAGCACACACCATATGGGTTTTCACCCATATTTCTGTCTTCTTTCTATTTTCTACCACCCTAGTGTGGGGGTGATGCCCCACATGTTATATTAAAAAAAAAAAAAAAATCTTCTTTCTAAATAATGGCCGTAGTATTTCCCTTTTACGTTCTTTGTTTCCGCATAACCGCCGGTACTTTGAATATTGAGGGCAATATTCATTTCTAAGTGTGGGGGGGTATTCTCACGAATTTTATCATATATTATCCACCCAATTCCCGCTTTTGGCCAAAATTTTTTGGAGTAAGTGTTCTACACTTACTCATTTGGTTATCATCCGCCATGTCTCGTAAGACAAAAGGATTGGCTAATCCAGGAGCAAACGGCTCTTGGTAAAGATTTCTCAAATTCGTTTATATGGCTTGCAATTTGCCCAAAATTGTATGGTTCTCAACTCACCATATCCTAAAAGTGAAGAGTTGGCTAGCCCGCAAGGTTATGGCTTGTGGTAAAGGCAGTGGAAAACCATAATTGGTAATCGACTCACCAAAGATAATATTGATAATTTATCTAAAGAGTTGGCTAGTCCGTAGGGTACGGCTTACGGTAAAGACAAAATCAAATCCGTTGAAAGTCGGTGGTTTGCTCAAAATCACATGGTTATCGGTGTACCATGGTTCTTACTTGAACTGAAACATTTGGCTACCCCAGAAGTAATGGCTTTTGGTAAAGAGATTAAAATCCATTATGTTTTCTCAAATCATTGCTAGGGACTAGCAATATCTTAGTGTGGGGATTGATGAGTGTCTAAATACTCATCATTTTTATACCATTTAGACTGCAAAATCATCTGAAAACACTCAGAAACACATCAAAATGATCAAAATATCACAAATCAGTGTTTTATGTGTTTTAAATGCAAAAATATCAAAATCAGATGAAAAATGTATCAAGTTTGCAAAATTGGCAGTTTTAGTCCCCCAAGTTTCAAAAGTTGTCAAAAATAGTCCCTGAGTCAAAATTTCAAAAGAAAAGTCACCAAAGGTCCTTTTAAAATCAAAACTTGTCAAATTTAGTCCTTTGGTGAAAAATATAAAAAATTTGAGAAAATTACATGTTTAGTCCCTGAAAATCCAAATATGGCAAAATTGGCCCCTGGAAAATTGGAGATTGGCAAGTTTGGTCCTTATACTTTGTGAGATTGTCAATTTTGGTCCCTTGAAACCTCTTTGATGAATTGGCAGCCAAGGCCCTTGCAATTTCAGAAATGACAACAATGGTCCCTAAGTTATTTAAACCCATTTTGACCCTTTCATCAATTTGGACCCCTGTCATATGAATTTTGACCCCCCTGTTATTAATATATCTGGTCAAATCCCCAAGTCAAACAAAGCATCCCTTTGGCGCGTTTTTCTTCCCCTTCACCTGCTCTCTGAAATCTCTCCACACAACCCTTTCCCCCTCCTCACCATATCACTTTCCATGTCCCTCCACCTCACCTAAACTACAAAAACCATTTATTGCACCCCTTATCACCTTACTCAACCTCTCCAGCTGTTAAAGTGTTTTGGCGCCAAAATTGGAATGAATGGCCAAGATGAATTTTACCAATCCAATGGTCTCAAAAGGAAGTGGGAAATGCTCAGAAAGTCAAGGGGAAGCAATTTTGTATAAAAGAAAAGAAGAGAGAAGCTTGAAAGAGAGTTAGTTAGTTTTTAAATTTTCTTTAATGTCGTTTTTTAGTTAAATGTTTTAAACTTAGTTAAAAATGTGGTAATTTCAGTTTGTATGTATCACTTTCAAGTTAACAATCTATTGTATTAAGCTTTTGAGTTTTCAATCCAAGTTCTATTTTAAAGTTTCAAGTTTCATTCGATAAAAAGCCATCTTCAAATTCTTGTGTTAAAGCTTCCTAGTAGCTTTGTGTTAGTTTAAATAAGCTTCTTTAAGCTTGTTCTAGCTTTCGAAGCTCAATAGTTCTTTTCAAGAAAAATTGTCCCATGGTCAACTAAGTCAACTGTGATGCTCAATTTGAATTGGAAGCTCATTTGGGTTGATGCAAAGGGTAAAATTGGATTGGAATGGATTAGGTTAGTGTAGGGTTGGTATTGGTTTTAACTTGCATAACAACTGGACAATTGTGAGTTCTATTCTAAGTTCCATTTTCTTTTCATTTGCAGTTTATGCTTAACTAAGTATTTGTGGTCACCAATAATTTAAACTTGTCTCATTAGCTGTACTTAGGTAATTTGAACTTAGATTGATCATTAAAATATGTTGGTTCAGTGATTTGCTCCTTAAAACTTCATAACAGTTGTAATAAAGGAGTGTTTGGATTCATTATCAAATCTGTCTTAAAGGGTTTTGCAGTTGTTAAGATGTGTTTAGTCATGTTTGTTTAGCTCATTTAAGTCTTTATCTGTCTCAGTTTATGCCTGCTAAACATGTAAAGGTCAAATCCCATCTCATTGGTCTTTAGCAGTTACTGTTGAGATTTTCACAAGATCATAAGCTCATTTTGTGTGTTAAATTCATAGGTCAAGCTTGTAGTAGCTTTATTTCATACATTAACATCATATTCAGTCCTTGAATCAAGTTTAAAATTCATAATAGTCAACTTTTCATTTTTCTTCAAAAGTCAAAATGCACAAAAGCATATTTGAGCCCATCTAGAGAGAATTTTCTTGAGCTCATTTATTGGCCAATTTCAGTGATTCTAGTTGTTTTTAAAACTTCCCCTGGTCTAGTTTATAGTTATGATTTTTATGTATTTTTGTAATTTTTTCTAAAAGCTCAAAAGAGCTTGTGATTATGGAGCTAAATCCTGCAGAATCGCTGTTGCTGGGTTTGTGCAGCCTTTTGTAGCTTTTGCACAGAGCTCATTTGAGCTCTCCTAAGCCTGTTTTTTGGTTTTTAAGGTTCTTGGCCAGGTCTTCTCCAAGTTCCAATTGGTGGTTTTCTGTTTCTAGCTTATTTAAGTACTTATTTTCTGCCTGCAAGTAGCCCCTGAATCGCTTTTTTAGCTTATTGCCCATTTAATCAAATCAATGTAATCTTGCTTATCAGAGGTTGTATCTTGTTGTAACTTGTTCCATTTTAGCCCTCTTAGCTTATTATAGCTTGTGTATCAGTTGGGTAGCCTTTGGACTTCATTTGCTTATCAAAGTGCTTATTTCAATAAGCACTTGGTCATCAGTTCCTTAATCCTCCACACAAACCCTTGTTTTTCTATTTTTCCTAGCTTCTATATATTATTTTAGAGTTTTCCTGAAATTTTCAGATTTTTCTAAGTTGTTTTGCTATTTTTCTTAATTAAAATTAGTTTTTAAGCCTTTTTAATTAGCTTTAAATACAAAAAATTAAGAAAAAGTTCAAAAAAATAAGTTTTCATTTTTATTAGGTTAAGTTAAATGTAAAAGTCATAAAAAGTATTTTTCCATAATTTTCTTGGTTTAAATAGTATTTTCTAGCATTTTAATTAGTTTTAAATAGTTTTAAATTAGTAATAAATATATAAAAAGTCTAAAAAATATATTTTCTGTTTTAAAATTAGTTTTATCATATTTTAGATTTTTATAAATCTTAATTTTATTTTTCTAGTCTTATTTCATATTTTCTTTTATTTTAGAGTATTATTAAATAGTTAAAAATAGTTTTTATTTAATAATAATTAATTAAATAGTTTTAAAAATAATTTTTCTTTTCTAATAATTTTCTTATATAATTAGGATTGTAAAAATGTATTTTCTATATTCGTAGGTATTTTCCTTCTTTATTTTCACGTTTTATTTTGTACGTTAACGTAGTTTTTAATTTAAACGTACGTTTTAGGTTTTAAACGTTCATCACTTTAAATATAGTGATAGCGTTTATTTAATATATTTTATCTTTTTAATTTTCTTAATTTGTATTTAAGTCGCTGTTATTTATTACCTTTTTCAGTAGTGTAATATTTCTAATCAAAACCTTTACAGATCACTATCCTTAGTGATCACTCCATTATCTGAATCAGTTTAACACACCATTGAGTCTCCTTGGGACATAACGACCCGGGAATTCATTGTATTCTCTGATCTTCATTGTATTTGTGTTTAAGCTGTTTTAAGTCTATTAGACTTGACTGGTTTAGCACAGATCATAATCCCATTTGGATTATGATAAATTATCAAAGTCAACCACCCGACCATATGGAAGTTGACACTGCTCTACCACCACAATCATTCTTGGTCGAGCCATCTTCAAATGTGCCTCCACCAATCCCTCCGTCGTTTAAGGTTCCTCAACCCGCTTCACTTGATCCTTCGCATCAAGCAATTTCCTTTCTTCCACCACCACTACCTAGCCATGACAAAGATTGTTATCATTGTCAACATGTTGAAAGTTTGATACATGAAGTACGGGAAGATCAACGTTTCATGTTCTATCACCTCCTCGAACGTTTCGACGAGATTAAACCTAAACAAACTTGAGCTAGAGGATTTTAGTGGCGTCCTAGTATCAAGCGTTACTTAGATAAGTCTAGTAATTCCAAGTCATGTATCGTTTATTTTCTTAGTTTTTAGAGTCATGTATATCATACCTCTAGTTTTATTAAATAAAATTACATGATACTTGCTATATTTCTGAGTATATGATTATGTCGTATAATACATATCTCACTTTGATGTTAACATTATTTGTTATATCACCATTGCTTAATTTAGTCATCAGCCAGATGGATCCCTGATATTTGCCTAGACGGATCCCCCAAAGGAGGGAACCGTGGGATCCGTGCAACATAAAACTATTTTTCTACTAACTTGAGTCATATTTGCAGGAAATTATGCATTATACTTGTTTTCTAACCTTTGTTTTATAGTTATTCAATTTACACATGAAGACTTTGACACCTTAAAGCTAGGGGGAACTTTGTGTCAAAGCAATACATTGCAAAATCACTTGCAATATTAGGATTACATTTCATGACGTCCCTTTGCAAAGTTGCAGTCATCAAGGAGGAGCATATTCGTCACATAGACGAAATCTTTTGCAAACTTAGTTGCTAATGAACTAGCTTAGTATTATTTTTCTTGACGCTCTCACATAGGGATGGACTCGTCAAGGGGGACTTAAGACGAGATCTTTTCCTGTTACTTGCTCTCTACACTAATTTTCTTTTCTTTTCCTCACATGTTTTTCCTAAAACAAAGTGTTAGTTTCTTTTCGAAGCTCTTTTTGTTTCGACAAAAAGGGGGAGAAGAAAGTAAAAACTACAAATTCAAACTTTTACGAATTTTAGCTTTTCCTTAAAATAATTCTATGTTTTGTCATCAACAAAAAAGGGGAGATTGTTAATACAAATAAGCCGTAAAAACGTTTATTTATATTTTACGATCTTCTAATGTTTTGTCGATGACAAACGTAAAATCATTTTAACTAAACAAATAAACTACGTAATTAGTTTGAGTCAATAGTTTTCTAACACACTTACGTTTTCACATAGAACACTAAAACAAGTATAAGTGATTTTATTATTTAGTAATACATATGTACAACAACTAGTGTTTACATATTGAGCAAATATATACATAACTAGCATGTATTATAAATGGGTAAAAACTACAACCCATGGAGCATATCCATAACCCATGGGTATTGACCCATACCCATTTTACTAGATGCATTGCATCTATTAGATACATTGTATCTAATGAAAGACCCATGGATCAACCCATAACCCATGACCCATGACCCAAAACCAAAATACCCATGGGCAAAGAGGAGCGTCTCACGGATCCCTAACTTTACACTTGACGGATCCCTTGAGGGAGGGATCCGTGGGATCCGTGGAACAGAAGATGATTTCTCTCTATAAATAGTGAGCCATTTCTTCATTGTTTCTTACTCCTATCTCACATACTTTCTCTCTGAGTAAAAAGTCTCTAACCTAAGATCCAAGTGATCTATGTATATAGTTTTGTTTTTGTGTGATCCTCTAGGTTCCTCTTAAAGGCGAGATCAGCACCTTTGAAGTCAAGCAAGCTCAAGTCCATGACTTGCCATGCTTCCTCATCATCAAGACTACTGAAGTCCTCTTGTTGATGGCTCTTTTCTTTCTACTAAGAAGTGTAGTGTTGAAGACATTAGTGAAAGATGTCTCAAGTGTCAAGACGAAGACATTAGTGAAGGGTGTCGATCGTCCGTATTGTAGGCATTAGTGAAGGGTGCCTAGAAGTTAAGTCACAAGACATTAGTGAAGGGTGTCTTGAAGATCTAGTCAAAGGCATTAGTGAAAGGTGCCTAAGATGTACATTCGATATGGTGTGATTCGATGTACAAGATAGATTAGTATTGGGTCAAAGGATATTGTTATCCTTGTTGATATTATAAGGAGTAGATCTCCTTTGGGGTTAGGTGATTGGTGTAGTGTTGGGTAGTAGTTCCTCAATTGTAATGAAACTCGGTATCTAGCCTAGAGGCAACATTGACAAGGACCCGGTATCTAGCCTTGTACCGGATAAAGTGTAGGCAACGTTAAACTCTAGAGTAGGTGACTCGGGGAGTGGAGTAGGGCAAGGAAGGTGTCCTTGTAGCCGAACCATTATAAATACTCGCGTTGTGGTTTTGTGCTTCTTACTCTTTATCTTTTCATTACATAGTTATATTTCTATATGTTTGTTTATCAACATCCAACACACATCTAAATAGATTGACATAAGTCGATCTAAATAGTTTAAAACAAGTTTTAATTGGTAAAACTATTCAACCCCCCTTCTAGTTTTCCACAATTATTATTATTAATTGTGTACTTTGTACCTCGTATTGTATAATTTGTTCCGTACAGGATAACGTTTATTTATTTAGACTATTTCTCGGGTATCCGTATTTTATAAATTTTATATTTCCGGAGACGTTTTGACGAGTGAATTAGTATGGTATTATTATTATCTTGAAATTTGAATATAGTTTTCATGCCAATATTATTATGGTGTCGGTACGCGTGTGGTGCCAGAACTTCGGAAAACACGAGATGACTTCTCGTTTTTGAGTTATAATGATCTGAAAATTAATAATACTAAATTTGTGGCATAAATGAATAAAAATAATAGCCGGGAAATTTACGGATTGTCAGAGTCATCATAAATCACAAACACCTCTTTGACATCTGAATCAGCGGTATCACCAACAAGAAACACGCCGGTACAAGTAAAGCTTTGAAAATCACCATAATTGTAATATGTATGAGACTTTAGCTCAAACACATGCTTTGTACCATAGAGGTTTGTCAGAACAGCCGGCAGTATGGGAGTGTCATCTTCATCCCCCTCATTAAGCCTATCGAGCAAAGTTTCGGCACTCGCCTTTGTCAGTTCGGTAGCCGTTTCATCCTACATCACAATCATAACCTGGGTAGTAGCATCACTCACAAAAACTTCAAGCTTAAACATGTTGGCACATCCAGACATGAATCCAATGGTAAATACCTACTTTTGATACATGCTTAACGAAGATTAGGTACGGGTTATAACCTTGGTTTAGGATAGTTTACAAGTTTGTTGCACGTGTCGCACCATAGCTGGACTTCATTGTAGGTCACACCCTTCTTGCATTTCCCAACCCCGCAAGCCGGGTAGTACCAGCTATTATTAGTATGAATGCTTATGATCTCAGCCTGGCAATGGAATGTTATAGCGTCCTAATAAACAGCGGGTTAAAAACCTAACAGGTAACATTGCATTACTTATATCATTCAATATTATTGTTAAAAAATAAATTACATCTTTTCATCTGTCACGACCCAATTCCAATAGCTCCTCCAGTGTCCCATCTCGTGATTGAGTCGATGTAATAGGCAAAGCCAGTTCAAAATCATCAACCCCACTGTAATTTGTTACCATTGTTACGATCCTGTTTTTATAAAACCATGAATGTGGTTTAACATAACATAACGAATACCTTATTTGAGACTTAAATAAAACAATGACGGGAATTTCATCGCTATCCAGGATAAGAGTAGATGAATAGTTGGATATGCCTATTTGACTTGTTAGGTTATCACAGTTATAAAGGTAGGAGCAACAGGGATTTTAAGGCTAAACGGCACAACCGAAAACTAACCATTATAATATTTGGCAGTCATCGATGTTAGGATGATAGTGTATTTTCCAGGCTGAGCACACAACATCTTTACGAATTTATCACCCAACTTTCCTCATAAGGTGACCCTTAAGGTGCGACCCCTATATAAGGTAAACACGTGATATTTAATTGTCTATATTAAAATATAGGACCATAAAAACTTATCATGCAAAGATGAGGACACAAAGTAGTCAATACCTCTCATTCATAAGCGGAAAAGCAATGTTCTTTGAGCCGGTTCTTGGCTGAGCAGATCTCCCAACAGTTGTAACAAAGCCAATTACATCTGCAACATCAAAGCCATGAATATAAACATAAAAATACAAATTTAAGTGAGACTTTTCTTAACGGGGTTTAAGTTATAAAATGTATACCAATAAGATATTTTTTTCTTATAGGTTGGATACTCTCAAACTCCATAAGCTGGAACGGATGCCTTAAGAAGCCACCAACTTTATTGCAAACTTTCCTCACTGCTTTCGAGCCATTAACCTCAATGCAATAATCATTATCTCTAATTACCCGATACTCATCCCTCCGATGCACTGTAAAAGCCCTCATATAGGCCACAACACCAGGTTGGATCTTGTCAACAAAACAATGGGACACGTTGCTTTTCATGGTACAATGCATGACATTTTCTTGAAAGAGAATTCACATCAGTTGATCAATACATACAAATGTAAGAAAACACAATTATGCAATTCTGATCTCAGCGTCACCTTTTCATCTGAAACAACAAAATCAGTACTAAGGTATCGACCATTGATATTATGAACATCCCACGTTTTGTATATCATCACCACAACAGGGCCCTGGATGCCTTCTTTCGACTAATCAAGAGTGTAATTTTTTACAGACTTTTTTTTTAACTTAGACATGATGCTACAGAAGGTATAGCCGAAAAGTGTGGCTGCCTAATAACATCCAAGAGGGCTATTTTTGCACATCCAGGAACATGAGGAATACCTGCAACCATTAACTAGTGAGGAGACGAAAGGATAATCGTTTTAGGAAGATGGGATGGAAGGAGTTATCCTTACATTGTATTAAAGACATCCATCATAATTGAGCCTTTAGACATCACATTGTTTGTTAATTTGTTGAGTTTAGTATAGTCATGCATTTAATGTATTCATAATAAGAGCTCTTAGAAGCTTTGAAAGAAGCTTAATTGGTTAGCTTATTCATCATAATAGAGTTGACTAGCTTAAACCATAAATACGCATGTTCACTTAATGCTCAACTTGCAACTCATTTTTTAGGTATAGATAGATATAATGTTAATGGATGTTTTTTTTGTGTGTGTTAAATACTTGCATGATTATGTGTCTTACATAATTGCATGAAAATTTTCTAATTTTTGGATGTTTATACGCTTCGTAATAGTATCGCAACAAAAAATATATTTTGGATTAATCACCTTGTATCTTTAGCCATTTAAAGAAAAGAGGGATTAGATTCGTAATCATTCGTAAAACTTCGTAATGATATTGTTCTAAAAATGTATTTGATAATGTTATGCTAATGTGTAGAGGCTAATATCGTAGTTGTGTTCATTGTCGGCCATTTCTCATATATTACATATATTAATGTGCACAATGATAGAGAGAGGTACTTGGCATTTAGAAGAAAAAAACTATAGTTTTACTCGTATCAATATATATGATACAAAGTTGAATTAAGTTAAAAATAAATGTCATTTTAAGTCCCGTATTTGCAAATTCTCTTAAAAAAATATTTAAAGTTCTAAAATAAATTTTCATCATTACGATCGTTTATTTTAATGTGATGTTTTATAAGAAACTTCACTCTGATTTGTATTTGTAAACATGTCCTGTTTATAGTTGGTTTTATTGCGGAGCTTCAAAAATGAAGTAACCTAACATTAACCTTCGGAGCAAGGGGTATCATAACCTAAGTTAAGCTTTAACACACTGCCACGCCAGCGTCATATCAGCTTTAACCTTTCACCTTAACTCAACAAAAAAACACATTTTATCATAACTCAACCTTAAATCAATAACAATTTACAGAAACAGCCCTTCATTTAAGGGGCAAAAATAAGATGAAAAAAAATTAAAGATGTCTTTAACGTGGCGTTAAGGGCTTAACATAGTGTTAAAGCTGGACATTAATTCACTAGGGTGGTATCATGACTTCCCCTTTAAGTCAAAAATGTTAAGGCTTAACTCACCTCAAATGTTAACACACCCTTTGCTCTGATAGTAAAATTGAAAGCTTAGCTCTTTGAGTTTTGGATTTAGAAAAGTTTAACATTAAACAAGTGGTTAAAAGGAGTAACATTCTAAAACTATTGTACATGAACTTAAATGATTCTTTTTGGTCGCAAGGTTATTCTCATGTTCTTAGGCTACCTCCAATAATGCCTCAACCTATTGGCTTAGAGGAGGTTGCAGCGGGTTGGCATTTTTGTGGAGATGAGGGTTGGAGGAGGTTGAATGGGATGTGGGTTGAGTTCACAACCTATTGGATATGAGGGTTGAGTGTTTGTTTTGTGTGTGTGTTGTGTGTATTTAATTATTTAAAAGTTATTTTTATGGGATATGTTTTTTGTAGTGTAGGTTGACTTATTATGGCTAAAAGGTTGTGTGTAGGTTGTAAGAGAGAAAACTGATGTGGCAGGAAAAATGAGGGTCGCTAAGGGTTGTTATTAGGGGTATCCTTACCTTAAAAGTAATTTTGCGCATGTAACACACTTCTACTGAGAAACATAAAGAAAACATATAAATTTATATTGTATTAAACGAATCTAAACACCAAAATTTGTTTGTTAAAACATTTATGGACATTTTTTCGATGGTTTAATTTGAACAAACAAATTAACACAGATCCACACCGTAGTTGTTTGTTGATTTAAAGTTTTTTTTTTTTTTTTTTTTTAATTGTTGTATATATATCAAATTTAAACATTATAATGTAATATGTAATCAAATTACAAGTTCTAAATGCATAATGTATAATTTAATTAAATCATGTTTTAGATAAATATGTGCTAAAAAATATTAAAGTTGGGTAAATATTGGATTGACCTTTTTAATTTTATTATGGCACAATTAAATAACTTAATTGGCAGCTATCTACTTTTTTACTTTTTATTTTAAGCCACTTTTTTAGATAAGCAAAAACAAACAACGTTTCGCATAACGTTATAAACTAAACAGTTTTATAGTACTAAAATAATTAATCAGATTCAATCATCTTAAGAAATGTTGCTCCCTGTCTTGATGAGTTTAGGACTTAAGGTATGACACTTTTATTTATATTCTATGTTTTTCATTAAAAGAGAAAAAGGAATCTTAGGGGCTGTTTGATAAAAAAAATATGATTTAGCGCTGAATGAATCAAAGCTGCTGAATGATTTCAAGATGCTGAGTGAACCTGATTTTGAGTGAAAATGATTGTTTGATATTTGTCCTGAATGAGCAATCTGAGTTGCCTGAAACTACCAATTTAACCTTCTATCGGATTTTGTATTGAACAAAATATACCGTTTGATAAAAAAATTATTAACTCGAATAAAAATAAAATATAAAGAAAGCAATGTTGGAATAAAAAAATGCAAATAGTCTTATCGAAAGATCATAAAACAATATAAATTACGAACTAATCTTAAGTTGAAGCATTTAAAAATAACTCATCAGCAATTTGATTACGGAGATTAGCCATATATTCATTGTCTTGAGGACCCCATTGTGTGTCGCCCATGCCTTGTCCCTCACTTGCTTCACCTTGTTGTTCATTAGTAAACATGGTGTTTGCATCGCTCTCCAAAAATAATTGATCGTGAATGTTGCATTTTCTTATAAAGTTGTGGACGCAAAACCCAATCACTACATTTCTTTGTGCGAGAAGGATAAGGAGCCATTTGTTTTAGTATTGGGAACCTTGCTTTTAAGACACCATAAGCACGCCGATATTTCTAAGTTGTGCATGAGCATGATTGAACCTTTCTTCTTTTTAAAGCACGCACGTCGGAAATCGGCTAAACCAATACCTAGTATTCGATATGTTGCCATAAAACCCACAAGTGTTTGTATATGCACATCATCAAAAGATAATATTTGTCTACAATGGTAAGTTTGTGAGAACATTAGTTCACTTAAGAGAATATGGATAACAACAATAAAATTATCAGGTTATGAGAGGATAATACATACTTGGTGGAGGAAACGGGAAGTTAGAATTTGGATTAAATGCTACTTGTGGAAAACTCTTGAATCATGAGCTATGCCCTCCCATCCAGCCCAAACGAATGTGAACATCATATTAAAGTCACATATCCCTAAAACATTTTGGAAACACTCACCTTTTCCTCTTCCTCTATAACGCATTTGTTGATCGACAGACAAAGCTAATTACAAGAGTTCCATCGAGTGCACCAATTGCCCCCTAGATAAGAAATTTGATATATGAGAAATTATTTTTATTCTGTAAGGATTCAAATATACTTTTATAAAACATACCGAGAATGCTTCTCTTAAGTTTCTTTGTCGTTCTGAAGTATTTGCTTCAAACGATGTTGACACTATGACTTCTCTTGCAAATTGCATCATCCCTCGTAGTACTTCATGAAAACATGCATGAATAGTTTGTGTAGAGTGTTGAAACCTCCGCTTAACCATTCTAAAGCGTTCATTATGACCTATAATTGTCAAAAATATTGCCATCTTCTCTTCAACGCTTATATTTCTACTATTTTGCAACCAATTTCTTTCTTTGAAATGGTTGCATAACAAAATATATGTATCACGAGATAAACGCATCAACTCTTGACGTTGTGTATTAGATCTACTTAACAATTCTTGTGTGTACGCATGACCAGTTGAAACATCCATGGCATATAATGTGTATAAAATATTAAGATAGAAGTTGGATTCAATGACAGTCAAAAAATAAATTTCTAACATCAGAAGTGATCAGAACTTAAACAAATGAAAAATGCAAAAGCCTACTTCATCATGTCACCTACCACACCCCATCATATATAGTATAACCCCTACTTACACCAGCAAACATGAAACAGCAGCTAGATATATAGTACTCCCATCATTCACATAAAGAGCAGGTAGAGAAACCATGCTTGACTTCCCAAGTTGCAAAATATTCCCAGGTATTGAAAACAAACAAAAAAAAAATTAAAAATATAAACTATAAAAGTTAATTAGGTTTGTTGGATCAAGAGAAACCAAGCGATTCAGTAAGAGATTTTTCGTGAGTAGGGCGACTTGTGAGGTGGTTATGAGAGTGCCGTATGTGAAAAAAAGGGTATTTAGGAGAATATAATCCCTGCTGAATAGCTGGGCAATCCCATGTAGGTGGCCCATTCAGAACCCATATGGCCCACTCAGAACCTTATATCCTTCTATCAAACAATCAGGCCCTCTGACCGATTCAGTAATATGTGTTGGATTGAACTGTTAAGAGGCTATCAAACGGGGCCTTAGTTAGTTAAGCTTCTAAATACATATTTAAAACTAAAAAATATCCATATAATACAAAATTAAGTGTAACCACCGTTTGCCCATCTTTTTCAACTAGCACGTTACCTGCGCGTTGCAGCGGCGGGTACTCTGAAATAAAATTTCTCAATGAATAATATATCTTAGTTTAGAGCAAGGGGTATGGGGCTCGTTGAAGCTCGCCGGTTCCAACGTGGCTTCTCGCCACTCTTTTTTGTTCCTCGCCGTGACACCACAGGGCCTCGCCACTTGCCCTCTCGTCGTCCAAACGACACACAATAAGACAAAGCAATTCAAAATTAAAACGTTGCAATTTACCGTTTAAATTCAAACGGTTACTTTTTTTTTTTCATTTCAAACCCAAATAATACACCTTTTTCTCTATAAATAATACTCATTTTTTACCAAAACATTCACACTTCTCATTCACAACCATAAATATATTATCATCCTCATCTTAATCCACAACCAAAAATGTCTCAAGATCCCAACGAGATGTCGTTTATGAATCTCCTCAACTCGTCTTCGTTAAACCCGTCCACCCCATCGCTCAAACCTCAAGCTTCCCAAGTCGGATTTCAAGCTTTTCAATATCCAAGACAATCACCACCGCAATTTTATCCCTCACAACCATCACAACCGCAATTTTATCCCTCACAACCATCACCACCGCAATTTTATACGTCACAACCATCACAAACGCAATTTTATCCGTCACAAGCACCACCAACGCAATTCTACCCTTCACAACAACATTACTTTGAATCACAATTCAAAGTGCCTCAACCACCACCAACCGAAACACGTGAAGAACGTCGTCAAGGAAAAAAACCGGACAAAGCGACAAAGAAAAAAAAGAAGGCCGTTGAACTTGGACGCGGCGGGAGGAGGATGTTGATGAAGAGGGTCGCACGACAATTCGTTGGTCAAACAATGAAGAAAATTTTTTAGCGGAGTGTTGGGTCAAGGTATCCCAAAATGCCGCTATCGGTAATGACCGACTAAACGATGCGTTTTGGACTCAGATTTGGGAGGACTTCAATGCTCGTAGTCCAGAGCTTATCGCATACAAAAAATATGTGCGGAAAATGGACTCGGATAAACAATTGATTGTCAAAAGTTTCATGGTTTTACAAGCATTAGCGTAGATCCGGGGAAAATGATGTTGATCACATTGAGAATGCAAGACTTGCTTACAAAAATGGGACGGGGAAAAACTTTAGTATGGTTTCGGCATGGAAGGTTTTGAAAGAATATCCCAAATGGGACGCGTCGGATGGGATCAATGCAGATAATATCGCCGAATTATTCGGCCCTGATCCTAGAGCTCGTCCCGCAGGCAAGCCTCGTCCGGCAAAAATCTAGATCGATGGAGTCGTCCAACGAGCACCGGAGGAGTCAATCGGATGCTATTGCGGAAGCTTTAGCTCAAGAGTATAAACGTAAAGGATTGAGAACGAGGCTTGAGTTACGAGATTGCGAGAAAAAGTCGGAGCAAGAGTGCCGAGAATTGGAGTTTCTCATGCACGATATTGAAAATTTGCCGGAGCCAAAAAGATCGATCCTCAAGAAGAAACAAGACGAATTGGTAGCTAAATACCACAAATGAAGTTGTATTATTTAAGTTTCGTATGGTTTTTATTTTCCGTATGTTTTTATTTTTATTTTTCTTATGTTTCTTAAATTTGTCGTATGTTTTTATTTTATTTTCATGTATTGTAGTTGTATTTTTATTTTAAATGAATGAAATGAATTTAATTGTGTTTGGAAAATATGGAAAAGAAATAAAATGATAGTGGGTGGGGCCCAAGTGAAGAGAAGTGAGTATGTTGTGATTGGGGGGTATTTTTTTGTTAGTGTGTTGGAGTGATGTGGAGGTGATGTGGCACACGTGGGGCCCAAGTGAAGAGAAGTGGGGAAGCCACTATACCCCTTGCTCTTATTATGTTCTTTTTAACAATAAATTTACGGATATCAAGAATTTTATAGCGTAGTTGCTCGCCGTTGGCGGAATTTGCGCTTTCGGTAGAGAGCTGCTTTGTCCGGTGCCCGTTCGGGCTCAAGCCTATTTAGCCCGTTGCCCGTTCGGGCTTGAATATTTGTATAATTTTCTTTATTATTTGTAGTAGTGAAATTTAATGAAGGAATTGTGTTTAATTTAGTTGTACAATATGCTTGGTAATTTGTATTTCTTATGTAAGAGGTGTTTTAATAACTGTATTAATTGTATTTATTGATCAGTTAAATAATTGACTACATTAAATAGCATTAATGTGGTGTTTTGTTATACATTATGCTTCTTGTCTTGTACGTCTGAAAATTATGTGCATTAAAGTGTTGTACACTATTTTTCTTTTTTTCTTTTTTTTTGGGTAAAGGGTTTCTTATTATTTCACTATGTTTCTTTTCTTGTAAGTAGTAGTCATTATAGTTATTAATAACATTGACCACTTTAATAGCATTAATGTTGTAAGTCTGAAAATTACATCATGCTTATTTTGTTGTACACTATGCTTATTTTGTTGTAAATCTGAAAATTGGTTGCAGCTATTGTACATTGTGCTTAAATGATTGTAATTTTTAGTGAAGGGGTGTTTTTAATAGCATTAATGTTGTTTGATAGAATTTTGTTTTTAAAATGACATCACGCTTTATTTTGTTGTACAATATGCTTACTTTGTTGTAATTTTGAAAATTGGGTGTATTAAAGTGGTGTACATTATGCTTATTGTCTTCTACGTCTTAAAATTAAGAGTGAGGTGCCTTCGTGCATTATATATAGTAGAGATATAGATAAAACATACTATCTATACTTCTATATCTATATTATATATAAAATGAAGACTAAAATACACTGTTAGTCCCTAAACTTGTCCAGAAACATTACATTGAACCAAAACATGCCATTTTCATCGTTAGAGATCCATTTTTCAAGTTTTATAGGCTAAACTGGTCCCTTGACCACTTTTCCGTTAGTCAACCACGTTAGTCGGCGTTTGCTTTGTCTTTACTCCAAGGGCACATATGTCATTTTCTTATTTCGATATTTTAATCAAACCGTGTGTGGTTTACTCTTTTTCTGTGGGTGCTACAGTGATTAGTGGATAATAAAAGCAAATCTTATTCACCACTCATCCCTAAAGTCTCCTCTCCAAAAAAAAATCATATCCTTAATAATTCCGATCAAATTGAAATAATGGTGCGTTGTGGTTGTGGTAGGCGGGCGGTGGTAAAGATATGCTGGAACTAGGGGTGTTATTTGGGTTGACCCAGTTCGGTTCGGGTCAAATCGGGTCAAGCCTTAAAAAAACATACCCGAACCCGACCTTGTTTGGAACTCGGGTTTCACACCCCCAAATTACCTGTTTTGCAGCGGAATGGAATACCTTGGGGATGACTGCCATAACATCACAGTTACAGTTATATTGAACGACCTAAAGTGTCGTTTTAAAAATATATCGTTTGATTAAGTAAAATATTCAGAGTTTACAAAGTATAGGTCCCAAAAGATTTCCAAAGTACCAAAATGAATTTGTTACAATCAAACGATAGTTAAGTGCATAAAATCCATTTGACACGCGTCAACACAACAACTCCATGCAAGCCATGATGATATGCTAAATACCTGAGATAAAACATGCTAAAAGTGTCAACACAAAGGTTGAGTGAGTTCATAGAGTTTGTTTATCATGAAAAGCCTTTAAAGAACATTCACAACACAAAGGCATTCTAAATCCACTCAGTTGCAAGTCCCGCCCATACAAAACTTGTAACCTGTGTGTTCACAACCCATTGCACAAAATATAGTATAGTTTCAAATAGTTCCACGTCCGTTAGTTCATGATTGTACCAAGTCCGTTAGTTCAACATTATACCAAGTCCGTTAGTTCGATACCATACCAAGTCCGTTAGTTCGATATTATCCAAGTCAGTTAGATCAATATTATACTAATAGTGTTACTTAGTACCAATAAAACATTCAGCTCAGATAAACATATAGTTTGCAAATAATTGTGATTGTCATAAAAGTTGTTGAACATGTATCTCCCCCAAAGAGTTTAATAAAATAATTAAGTAACAGAAAGTGGGGCTATGAAACTCACGGTAATCCTTAAAAGTTTAGAGTACTTATGAAAGTAAATGAAAATAGTTGAGCATGTATCTCCCCCAAAAGTAATTCAAAACGTATCAAAGTAGGGGCTATGAAACTCACCTGATGCAATGATTATGATGACAAAATTGGATACACTGAAATGAGATGCAATCTCTATCTGCAACTTGAGTGATTATGAGGATAGATGATAAAAAAACTTAGTTAATCTTCAAGGTTTAATCCTAAACCTTAACTAGAACACTAATAGGATCTTAATAATACTTGATCTTGAAAAAAAAATGATGATTTCTTCTTGTTTATTGATGTTGGTCGTGCACCATATAGAGAGGAAGAGAGAAATTTCTTTTGGTGTTAGTGAAAATAAAAATGAATGAAAAAGGAACTAACCAAATTGGTTTTGATAACTAAGATATTTATTAGATATTTAGTTAATTAGGTATAAAGTTAGCTAGAAATAGATTTTAACGGAACAAAATGAATTATGTTGAAGTCATAAAAATTAAAAAATTACATTTCTCGTAGTATGGTTGAATAATTATTATCGTATAGTAATTTCGTAAACCGTCGAAAAAATATATATATATAACAATATATATACAAAATAAATCCAAATCATCGGGTAAACTAATAATATAATTTTTATAGCATTAAAATGAGTATAAAGATATATCTGGACAATTGTTGGAAGTGTCGGATCAATTGAAAAAAATAAATGATCGTGTGATAGCGTTTATTTAATAAATAAATATATGTTAATGAAATATGCAAACCCATGCATGAACCAATATGATAATGATGTTACTGATGATATGTCGACTAACTCTAGTCTATATGAAATGTTCTTAATGATGTTCCATGAATACGTAGCTTAACCCTCGCGGCTACGCGAATTCGATACTCGTAAACCTAGTTTACAAAAAAATGATGAATAATAATCATGAATAGAAATTTTTCTCTGGAAATAAATAGTGTTTCGTGAATAGTACAATTTTGAAATAACCTCTCAAAGTCTCAAACCGACTTCAAAAATGATGAATAGTAAAATGATGAATAGTAATTGGTGAATAGTAATTTCCCGAGATGAATAGTGGAATTTTCAAAGTTTGATAAATGACCTGAAATTACGATTTGTCACATCCGGTCGGGTCAATTCGGGTTCGGGGTCAAACCGAGTATTTTACATTGTAAAAGTGTTGTTGAGCCGGGTTAGTCGGGTTCGAGTCGGTTCAAGGCTAGAAAAATATACCCGAACCCGACCTTGTTTAGAACTCGGGTCAATTCGGGTTGACCCGATTGACCCGAATATATATTTCAACCCGAATTGACTCGGGTAGCGTTCGGGTCGGGTCAGCCCGAATGATACCCATAGCTGGAACAATGTAAACGCTGGCATGCGTTACTTTGCTTGTCCAGTTGAGGTTGTCTAGTCTTTTTATAATAATGCTTGTGTTTTTTTAATTTAACATGTTATGTTTATAGTTTAATCTTGGTTTAAGCTTTTAAGTATTTTCAAACGTTTGATTTATGCTTTTTAGGGATCTAGATGTCCGATCAATGGGTGGTTGGATCCACCATTGACAACGAGAGCAAGGGAGGTGATCCTCTACTTGCAGAGGCACATTCACCGCAATGAGGCGGCATTACAATATTTCCAAGCAGCCCTCATCGGTGAGACAATGGAGGATGTCAACGCAGTCGCCAGGGCCAATGAGCTAGAGGCTGGTCAACAAGAAACCCTAGCTGAACTCCTTCTTGAGAAGGATAAAATATGCCGTTTGAGGTACTTCTGTGTTTTCTCGTGGATACTGATCATTTTTGTTTGTCTATGGTTTATTTAGTGGGTTTACAAAGTCAGTGGTTTTTTGCTTTTTGAATCGGTGGTAGGGTATCTGTAATTAGTCTTGTGGTGTTGGTTGACTTCTAAAAAGTCATGGGTTGATGTACTTTGGTCCTCTTGTACAATACTAATAGTATTACTTTTATGGTTTAGTCCTTCTAATGTTATGGCTTTAATACTTGGTCCTTGCCCCAATAAATTATCAAACCACATCAGGTTGCCATACAAATATTATCCAATTCAAACCACACCCTAGTAAAATTATCAAACTCATAACACAGATACATGTATCAAAGATGGATGAATGACCAGAGATGGATGAACAAACACCACCTTTGAGAATCAACATAAACTTGATATGGTGTTGTTCATCCATTTTTGATTCTTCATTGTTTAATGATTGATAATAGTATACAACTCAAAACACAGATCCAAGTATCAAAGACGTATGGAGTATCAAAGACGGGTGAACAGTAATTGACTTTGTAAAAGTCAACAGTTAATATGCGTATGACCCTGTAACAATATGTAGAAATGTGTAAAGTGGCAAATCAATACATTTAAAACACAATTTTCGCATAGACTAACATGACATGATTTCATACATAATACAAATGGATATATTTCCAAATGCATAAAATTTTGTAGTCTACAAAGTTCAGAAACATACATTGTTTAAAGATAGCAAATAATGTTTAGGGGAATACATATTCGATGGAAAACATTGGCTTTGAAATGCTTAACCAACATTTTTTTGTGATGAAGACAGCTTTGCTGCTATAATCTTGTTCCTAGTCCAAAATTGTTTCGGAGACCCACCAGAAGCAGCATCAACTTGACTTCCAGATTGAGACTCGACCACACTTGGATGAAAATTACCTTGAGATTGAGCATCAGTTTGACACTGAGGTTTTTCATTTGCTTTAAATTTGTGACCTGTAACCTTTTCCTTCTTCTTTGCTGCAACTTTTGGACGGGATGAACCTGTTTTTTGAGACTGCTTTGTACTGCCTTGACTTCCTGTTACACCTCCTTGCCCAAGACATGTTTTCTTGTTGTGTCCAACATTGCCACATATACCACAAACTATACTCCTATTAGATTGTGACAACTTACTGGTTTTGTCACTATAATCATTTTCAGTAAAAGCCATAGTTCTTTTCTTTCGTAGCCTACCTAATGGTTTATGATGTTTAGGTGGAAGAATGATTGTAGGCACTTGTGACTTTTTCCATTGTTGATAACCATTTATTGGTTGGATGTGATGTTTGTAAGTTTCTTCCCAAGTCTTAAACAAGTAACATGGATGAACCCATGATTCAACAGATCCTACTTGCATTCCATTGAAGCTCATACCGGCATGAAACCCTAATTCAAGTTACGGCGTAACTCTATGAAATAGGTACGTTGTAATTCATCTTAAACAAATATACTTCGATGCTTATCCAAGATTACAGTAGAACCCCGAGGTGATAGCGTAGTACTCATAACACGACGGTGTTAATTACGTAACCTTAGCTGATGGTTACAGCATAGTCTTCATAACTAGTTTTGGTGTGGTAATTACACCGTAACCTTATCTGATGGTTATGGCGTAGTCTTCATAAATGTAATTACGGTGTAACTTCATCACTTAGTTACACCGTAATCTTCATGATAAAAGAGTGATCCATCTTGAGACCAATTTCGTCTAAATACCTGATAAGTATTTAAAACATACATTTTTAGGGTGTCATTTAAGCCCTAAATCGACACATTCTATATCCGTTACTACTTAAAATCGTTTCTTTTCACATTTTAGGTCTTTTGGAAGCAAAATGCTGGAATGAAGCATATTTGGACGAAAAGGAGCGAAAATATGAAGAAAATGGAAAAGTCAAGATCCAAGGTTGTTCATTGCACCTGACGGCGTCACAACCAAAGGGCGACGCCGTCCATATATAAGATTTTTGATCAAATTACACGCGACGACTTAGAAAAAATTATGGTTCTACAACCTGACGGCGTCACGCCTAAACTCTGGAAGGCGTCTCCCTCATTTTCCACACCAAACGCCCAAGAACCAATCTCAGACGACATCCTTCATGAAGAGACCGCACACTCATAAGCTGACGCCGTCCCAACGATGACTTGGCCCAAACGAAACCCTAATGACGGCAACCTGACGGCGTCACTAGCAAAAGGTTACGCCGTTGCATTTGTAGATCTATATATAGAATTTGATTTTCCTGTATTTATGGAGGTAGAACTTTGGAGAGCAAACCCTAATTCAGTTGTAGTCTGACTTGGACAGTATTTTAGGGTCACATACCCTTCTTTACATCATAAGATAAGTTTGTTAATCCATATTATCATTATGTCTACCCCATGTTTAATTGTATGTGTGTATGCTTGCTTGTTTACCATGAGTAGCTAAATTATCCTTATGTTTGCTTAGATCTATGAAACCTAGTTGTTAATATTGTTAGGTTGTCTCCTGTCTTAATTGGTAGACACTAGAGTAAGGAAAACTGGCTTCTTCTTTGATTGTTGCGAGCTTGAACGTCCTAAATAGCAAAAAAGCTTAGGAGTGCACCTAGGCCATTCGTTGTGTTTATTGCGTGAGTTGTCGCTTGTTGATAGTAGAGTATTCGGGGGAGATACTTAGGTACCTGGCGATCCCGGATAGTCTAGAGAAGAGTTACGATTCATAGAACTAGGGAATTAGGCACCCCCATATGACCAAACTGAATACAACGCACCAATTAAGATGAGGATGTGACAATTCAACCGACCAATAAGAGATAACTAGGGAGTAAGAGCATCTAAGTAAACACATTTTTAATCATCATAAGAGCACACCTACAATTAGCATAATCTATCCTTAGTTCAAGTAGTTAATTAGTTTAGTTGTTTAATTAAAAGTAGTTAAAATCGGTAGAAGTACCACCCCCCACTCTTATACCCCGAGATATTTACCTTAGTTTCAAAAAACCATAAAAGACCAAAAATAATCCCTCTCAACCTTACCTTCTCATCATACATCTCTTTCTAGCATCTCTATTCCCCTAGAGAAGGAATCAACCCCTTGGGCTTACCCTATACTACACTATAAGGATTAGGTACACTGCCTAGAGGGTTAAAAAACTTGCTCGTAGAAAAGGAGTCTTTTGACCCCTAACCTACGCATCATATTTTGGTGCCGCTTCCGGGGAATAGAATAGCTAGTTAGATTTCTATCTCGTTTAGGTCTACTCGCTTGATTCCTATCAAGTGAGCTTTTTTCTCTTTTTCATTAGCTTTATTGTAGTCTATCCTCCTTCTTTGTGTTTTTGTTCGTAGCCTCATCACTTTTCATCATGGTAGGTGATAACCCACCCAACAACGATCCAACAAATCCACCACAACATCAACCACTTTCACTCAACCACCGGCACCGGCAGGTACTCTTGGTGAATACTCTAGACCGAGCCATCAAGGCTATAGGAACACCATTGAGCTCCCACTTCAAGCTCAAACTATGGCCCTGCAATCCGACGCCATCCAGTTGGTGCAAAACGGATGTGTATTCCATGGACTTCGTTCCGAAGATCTGAATCAGCATCTCAAGGATTTCCTAAAAACCGTTGACTCCATTGACCTTGATGCTACCACATGGGAGACCACGCACTTGCGTCTCTTCTAATTCTCTATACGGGACCAAGCTAGTAATTGGCTTGAGCGACTTCCCGCAGGATCCATCTCAAGTTGGGATGATCTCACCACTCATTTCCTCGCCCAATTTTTCCCGCCGGGGAGAACCACCTAGCTAAGGAATGACATCTTAATGTTCCAACAACGTCAAGGCGAAACCCTCTATGAGGCATGGACTCGATTCAAGGATTTACTCCACAAAGTCCCTCATCACGACATTGATCTTTGGCTTCAAGTCCAAATCTTTTCCAATCATGTCAATCTCTCCACGAGGCAAACCATCGACCAAGCGGCCGGTGGTAAGCTTAGTGAACTTACCGCTGAAGAGTCGTGGGGTACAATAGAGGACCTTTCCCTCTATGACAATGAATGTTGGAATGACCCCCGTGAGTTGCCAAAAACCGTAAAGGCAATCTCCTTGCCTCCCATTGACAGGACTCGGATGGATCAAGTCAAATTCCTAATGAGTTCCTACGAAGCTCCTAAACGTTCGCGCAAAGTGAACAAAATCACTTTACCTTGTGAATTATGTAGTGGTCCCCATGACACTCGTGATTGCATAAAACTCCCCAAACAAGCTTTTGGGGACTATGCCACCACACGTACCGACTGAGCGGGAGAAAAGTGGTAGACTTTCAAGCCCGAGCAAAACAATCTAGGAAATTCCTACAACCCCTCGTGAAAAAATCACCCTAACCTTATGTGGAGCCAAAGCTGAAACCCGCCCCAAAAAAACTCCTCTAGTCCACCTAATAGGTCCCAACCAAACCATACCTCCTACAACAACCCTCAAAACACCGTAACTTCCACTAATCTTGAGGGAATGGTATCCAAGTTCATGTCATCTCAAGAAGCTCGATTGACTAAGCTTGAAGCCAATTTCAAGCAACGACAAAGCGAGATGACAAAAAAGCTCGACACTCTCTTAAAAGCCTTCAATGACCGGAATTTAGAAGCACTCCCAAGTGACACTATCAAGAACCCGAAAGTGACTTTGATTTCATCGACTCCATGTTCTGGCTCACCAAAGGAGAGTGCATATCCATGCCTCTTTCACCTACAAGTCCATTCGGTCAACACCATCAATACGTGTTTCAAACAAACCATTCCAAAAGACCAAAAACCAAAATTAATGGTCCATCCAACTCTTGAAACACCAACCAATCAAGAACCCAAATCTACTCTAGAAGAGGAATTTAAGGAGCTTTACCAAGAAGAACCAGTTCTTGAAGTCTTAACTCATGCACCTTGCAATAATGCTTTGAAAGATAAATATGAGCAAGGAATAAAATTAGGAGAACGTGGGTCCGCATTTGTGCAAAACAAATTACCTAAGAAGTGAGACGATGTCGGCTTATTCAATCTTCCGTGTAGCATTGGGAATTCCAAAGCTTTCGACACATTAGCCGATCTAGGGTCAAGCATCAAACTTCTTCTGTTGTCGCTCTATGAAAGCCTTAACTTAGGTAAGATAGAACCAACGGAAAAAATCATAGGTTCAGCAGATGGTAGTGTTGCGTATCCGGTAGGAATAATGAAGGACATGGTAGTACACGTAGGTCGATTAACTCTTTTGGCGGATTTCCATGTGCTAGACCTGAATAGGGACACTACATGCCCATTGTTATTTAGAAGAGGATTATTAGCTACCGCTAGTGCCATAATCGATTGTAAGATGTCTAAGATAGTGGTAGGAGAAGGGAGTACTAGGTCAATTTATGATGTCAAGAAGTATTCCTATTATAATGAGGGTGAACAAATACCTCATGAGATTATGTTAGATAGGAAACCATCTAGATATGGACCTTGGACCAATAGAGACTTTGTAGGCCCTCAACGACCTTTCTATCTAGAAGAGAACTACGTGAGTAACTCAACTTTCCTAGAACAACAATTGGCTAAAGACATTGAAGTAAACCCATTCGAGGATACTTTAGTGTTTAAGAAGATGGCCAAATTCCTAGGAACCTTGCCCGTTAATCTTTGCATGAATAGGTGAAAAGTTGAAAGTAAAAAGCCTAAGTACAATTGGAATTGGGATAAGCCACCTAGTGATGGGAATAGAGAGTGGCACATTAGGATGACAATCTTTGATCCCAATATTAAGAAGTTTGAAAAGGCATACCTGACTAAGCGTACTAATAGAAAATTAAAAGATAAGTTTGATCCCACCGATATCCTTAAGGATGAACTCACTCACCTAGATACGTAGGAGCACGACTTCGAGTCTAGCCACAAGACTCATAAATAAAGAAAAGCGCTTCGTGGGAGGCAACCCATGCTTAATTGTTTGCTTGTTTTTTTTTTCAATTTTGTTTGTGTGTGTATATATCTTTTTCATTATTGTTTATTCTCATGTTAGACTTTTTGAAAATGCTTTATTTTGTTTTTAACTTCGTCTTAATTGCATATAAAGGTATTTTACAAAAAGATAAGTGTAGTAAAGATCACATATGTTTTTAAGAACATGAACATGAGATTAACAATAATTGAAATTGTATATATTTGTGTGTTTGTTAGAGTCAAAAGCTTGTATCGAGTCATAATGGATGTTTTGCAGAAATTTTTCCAGGTTTTAATGAGGTAAATTTTTGAGATTTTTTTCTAGAAAAATGCATCAGACCACTTTCTGTTAGGATAACCTGACGATGTCAGGCAATGTGGAAACAGAATATCAGTTTCATTTTCTGTGTAACTTGTAATTTTTGGAAATTCCCAATTCTTAATTTTCCAAAAAAACTGCAAACATCCATTCCACATGTATTATATCTTATTCGCTTTCTAGTTTAGTTTTGTTATATATATAGTTTTACCGCCGATTTTACGAGAGGTTTCGTTTCGTTTTCTTATAAGTGTGCAGGTTATATTAGATAAGAAGAAGAAACACATATTGGAAGCACTTATTATTTGCTTATTCTTTTTGGAGGAGGATTTAACTGCAACTTCATACATATCCTACCGAGCTAATCAGGGGAGTAGTAGTTTTTTGGGCAAATGATAAAATAAAGTATTATACTTGACATCATTTGCTTTTGTGGGTAGCGAACAAAAAATTTTGCTTTTGTGGGTACTATACTTTCAAATTCATCATTTTTAGGGTATTTTGCGAAATTTTTGGACATTTTTGCCCCTCTTAGCTAATAGAAATTTTTTTTACCGAAGGGCAAAAATGTCACACAGTACCCTAAAGAGGATGAATTTGAAAGTTTAGTACCCACAAAAGCAAAAAAAAAAATTCACTACTCACAAGAACAAATTATGGCAAGTATGATAATTTTTTTTATCATTTGCCCTAGTTTTTTTTATCTTTTAACTCACATTCCTTTATCATAACTTTGATACTTTTGGGGAACATTGAGGACAATGTTCAGTTTTTAAGTGTAGGGAGAGAGAATAAAATGGGAACTTAGAAACTACTCACTTGCTTGATTTTTGTCTTGTCCTTGGTAAATTGTGTAATAAACTATGAGAAATATTTGTTAGGGTGATTTTAGCACCAAATTAAAGTTTTTTTATGGCATTTACGTGTAAAACTTGTCTTAATGAAGCGTCTCATGGATAGGAACTATATGACTAGCACAAAAACCTTATACCACTCAAATTGCACCTAAAAAATGTGAGGTTCGCCCCTAGATCTTTAAGAATAAAAGCATTCATCTTTAATGCTTAGTGAGTGTACCGGTATAATAATATTCTAGAACTTGTTTTGTGATGCATTCCAAGATCGCTAGTGAGACTAAATTCGTGTAGTTAGGATTAACTAAATGATACGAGGCATTAGAATAACCCTTGTTTGAAACCTATAATTTAATTACGCCATCCACATCGATTGAGTAATTTTCCCCACACCTTTGCAATGTACTAATCTTTAGTACACGATACCCCTAGTTAACCCCTCAGAGCCTATCCTTTTTGCGGTTCTCTTGATGTTTCGTTTTTCGTAATATCAATGATGAGCATTGTTTACAATCCACCCCCAAATGTTACACCCCCAGCCTACCTTGTATGCACTCATATTTAGTGCATTATTATTAGCATTATCAAACCCTTAGTTCAATTATCTAGTTACTTGCATGGTTGCTAAGTCGAGTCATATCATTTGTATATAGTTTTGGGACGATTGGGACTCATGAGTTAAAGTAATATTTTATGTAACGGAAAAAAGCGATAAATTCAAATTCCATTTGTCTGCGTAATTAAGTACTCCAAGTGTTTTGATCTTTTCAAATCGGGTCAATTAGTGTTAGTGATATAAAAACTCAAGTGTGGGGATGCTCCTATAAATCCCTTTATTTTTATGTTATCATAGAGGATGGTAGGGTAAAAAGTATGAAGAAAAAGAGAGAAAAAGAGTTATTGAAAAAAAAAGTTTGTTAAAAAGAATGAAAAAAATGAGAAAAACATATGGGCTACCATCCTACATCTATCTTTATGTTTATGTTTATGTTTATGTTTTCAAGTTTAAGTTTGTGTTTTGTTTCAAGTTTTTTAGTGTTAGTGAGTCGAGTCTTGGCTTAGCCACGCCACGCTTTACATGCTTGTAACATAAGATTTTTAACTTGCCACCACTAAATATCCCCTATCCAACAAAACTCTTTACTTCCCTACCCTAAGCCTAACGTTACAACCCTTGTAAAGACCTATTAGATAGTTATTCCTAGGTGCTTACGCCAAAGAGGTAGATGTTTGATCTATTCTAAAGCCTATGGTAATCTATGTACTACGCCAGGTAATGAGTGTTTATCTTCTATTTCCTTACATGTTATATTTCATATAAACTCGAGAGATGAGAGAATCTAAACACCAATTGTGAGGTGCTAGTGTATAATTTCCGTGCTTGTTATGACTATTGTGGTGCTTGTATTTGTTGTAAACTATTTTAAACCAATGCTTCATGCCCCCTAACTTATAAATTGACTGGCCAAAAGCACATTTGCTTGAGGACAAGCAAATTTTAAGTGTAGGGATATTTGATAAGGATTTAAAACATACGTTTTTAGGGGGTCATTTAAGCCCTAAATCGATATATTTTATATCTGTTACTACTTAAAATCGTTCGTTTTCACATTTTAGGTCTTTTGGAAGCAAAATGCTAGAATGAAGCATATTTGGATGAAAAGGAGCGAAAACATGAAGAAAATGGAAAAGTCAAGATCCAAGGCTGTTCATTGCACCTGAAGGCGTCCCAACCAAAGGGCGACGCCGTCCCTATATAAGAGTTTTGATCAAATTACACGCGACGACTCAGAACAAATTATGGTTCTACAACCTGACGGCTTCACGCCTAAAATCTGGAAGGCGTCTCCCTCATTTTCCACAGGCATCAGAACCAATAGAAGACGCCCTTCATGAAGACTAACTGTCACACTCATAAGCTTGTGCCGCCCCAACTTGGCCTTGTGGCAACCTAATGGCCATCCTAGCTAAAAAGGTGACGCCGTCGCATTTGTAAATCTATATATAGAATTCGATTTTTCTGCATTTAGGGAGGTAGAACTTTGGAGAGCAAATCCTAATTCATTTGTAGTCCGACTTGGACAGTATTTTAGGGTCCTATACCCTTATTTACATCATAAGATAAGTTTTTTAATCCATATTATCATTATTTCTACCCCATGTTTAATTGTATGTGTGTATGCTTGCTTGTTTACAATGAGTAGATAAATTATCCTTATGTTTGTTTAGATCTACGAAACCTATTTGTTAATTATTGTTAGGTTGTCTCTTGTCTTAATTGGTAGACGCTAGAGTAAGGAAAACTGGCTTCTTCTTTAATTGTTGCGAGCTTGAACATCGTAAATAGCAAAAAAGCTTAGGAGTGCACCTAGGCCATTCGTTGTGTTTATTGCGTGAGTTGTAGCTTGTTGATAGTAGAGTATTCGGGGGAGATGCTTAGGTACTTGGCGATCGATAGATAGTCTAGGAGAGTTACGATTCATAGAATTAAATTAGGCACCTCCATATGACCAAGAATACAGCACCAATTAAGATGAGGATGTGACAATTCAACCGACCAATAAGAATATGGATGAAGAACATCTAAGTAAAAAAAATTTAATCATCATAAGAGCACACCTACAATTAGCAAAATCTATCCTTAGTTCAAGTAGTTAATTAGTTTAGTAGTTTAATTAAAAGTAGTTAAAATTAATAGAAGTACCACCCCCCACTCCTATACCCTGAGATATTTACATTGCTTTCAAAAAACTATAAAAGACCAAAAAGAATCCCTCTCAACCTTACCTTCTCGTCATATATCTCTTTCTAGCATCTCTATTCTCTTAGAGAACGAATCAACCCCCTGGGCTGACCCCATACTACACTAAAATGATTAGGTACACTGCCTAGAGGGTTGAAAAACTTGCTCGTATAAAAGTCTTTTTCGAACCCACATCAATACTCTTTAGATAATTACTCCTGAAACGATATAAGAAGAAATAAGGGCGAATCTAGTTTAACAAAGCTCGATTATTGGTGTTGCGATGGTTTTGTCCGCCAAGTACTGTTGAACTCCAACAGGAAGTAACCTTTGCATCATTATATGATACTCATGAGCCTTCAAACCTGTTATGTTGCTATCATTGTCAGTCACTTTATGCTTGAAGTTAGATCCGAAACAATCAGGTAGTTTAACACCTTTGATTAAATGACAAAAAAAAAATTTCTTTCTTCAGTTGTGAAAGAGTAAGTAGGATAAGTCTTGTCTTGCCTTGTTGGTGTCTTTTGATTTCCATTCATTAACAAAGAACCCAACACACTCTCACACACATTTGTTTTCGATATGCATGATATCTAAATTGTGTTTTAGTGTAAGAAAAGACCAGTACTCTATCTCATAGAAAATGGATACTTTGGTCCAATTCAATTCGCGGTCAGGATCTCTTTTTGTCTTCACATCCCCAAAATATGGATTTTTCCCCGGCGTACGTCTAGGCAATCTCCTAAGTTGAGCCAAGATGATATCATTGGTAAATGTTTTAGGAGGTTCTCTTTCATCCACCTTAGTATAGAATGCTCTTTTGTTCTTCCGCCATTTATTGGTCATTTTTAAGAATCTTCTTTAACCAATATAAGCGGTTTTAAAGGATACACGAATAGATGGAGTGTCTACATACTTCAAGCGGGAAATTCATTGATAGTCCATAAAAGCACTGATTTCATACAGAATTTAGTGCATGTAACAGTGTCCGTAGTCATGAATCCATCTGTCCATAAAGTCTTTAGGTCTTCAATCAAAGGCCTCAAGTAAACATCAATGTCCTTCCCGGGTTATTTAGGGCCCGTAATTAACAACGTCAACATAAGAGAAGTCGCTTTTATACATATCTAGGGAGGTGTATTGTATGTTGTTAATATAAATGGCCACATGTTATAAGACTGACTAAGGTTAATGTACAGATTGAAACCATCAGCAACCAACTCTAATCGGATGTTTGTTTTTTCTTTAGCAAGTTTTTTCGAATAAATGATGTCAAATTTCTTCCATGCTTGACCATCAACCGGGTGTTGCATCTTACCGTTCTCACTAGACTACCCAGAAGCATGCCAAGTCATATGCTTTGCAGTGTGTTTAGACTTGTACATATGTTGTAGTCTAGGAATCAAGGGAAAGTAACGTGACACCTTGTTAGGAATATTATTCCCTAGTGTGTTCTTGTCTTTCCATCTACTAGCGCCGCAGATTGGACAATTCTGCAAATCTTTGTTATCCCCGTTATAAAAAGCAATCATTTACATTAGCATGTATCGATTCGTATCCTGACCCGGTCATTTTATATGTCTTCTTTATGTCATAGTATGTGACACACGGTAAATTTTCACAAAAATTTAACTAATAATTAGTAATTTATTATTACTAAGCATAAGTCATTAAGCATGCATAAGCTTAGCCTGATCATCTGAGTAGATAACTCGCATACGGTAAACTATTGCATCACGTTTGCATTCATATCATTTTATGAATATTTCATTTCAGTTTGTCTTATGATTAAATTGTAAGACGAGAGGTTATCTCGTTTTCCCCAGTGACCGACACTGCACGCGTACTGACACCATGATAAGGGCTTGATAAAACAAATGACAAACTTCCGTAATGAAAAATATTACAAAGATAATAATATCTCCGATGCGTAACTATAAGATATTACGTTATAAAAATTTTCAAACAATGATACTTCAATCACAATTTAATATCGCGGGACACAAAACTTACCACTACACTTAAAAATAAAACCTCTATAAGACTCAAACACAATTAAAATATAAATGTAACACAAATACATACATGTACACAAATAAATCGTAACTATACTATACATATACATACCTACGTTTATATTCTTCCTTTTAGATAAAAACCTTTTATTAAATGATGAGTTAATGCACCCTTTGTTTTCTTTCCCACACACGTTTATATTCAATTTACTCTTAAAGGTAAACCTTTTAATAAAAGTGAGATATATTATCCCTTTTGTCCTCTCTTCCCCTCCCGACAAACACAAAAGTGCTGAGAAAGATGTCAATCTTCAACCTTTCTTCCTCAGACTGTACTCATCACAGGTCGAATCTCGAAGAGGAAAACCAACATGTTTATTCCATCATATTCTCC
>OU343224.1:87660054-87734118 GCA_910596185.1 Chrysanthemum makinoi
TTTGTTGTTTTGCTATTTTTCTTAATTAAAATTCATTATTTTAGTTCTTAATCATTTTAATACAAAAATTAAAAAAAAACAAAAAAATAAGTTTTCATTTTTATTAGGTTAAGATAAATATAAAAGTCATAAAAAGTATTTTTTCATAATTTTCTTGGTTTAAATAGTATTTTCTAGCATTTTAATTAGTTTTAAATAGTTTTAAATTAGTAATAAATATATAAAAAGTCTAAAAAATATATTTTCTGTTTTAAAATTAGTTTTATCATATTTTAGATTTTTATAAATCTTAATTTTATTTTTCTAGTCTTATTTCATATTTTCTTTTATTTTAGAGTATTATTAAATAGTTAAAATAGTTTTTATTTAATAATAATTAATTAAATAGTTTTAAAAATAATTTTTCTTTTCTAATAATTTTCTTATATAATTAGGATTGTAAAAATGTATTTTCTATATTCATAGGTATTTTCCTTCTTTATTTTCACGCTTTATTTTGTAATGCTAACGTAGTTTTTAATTTAAACGTGACGCTTAGGGTTTTAAACGCTCATCACTTTAAATATAGTGATAACGCTTATTTAATATATTTTATCTTTTTAATTTTCTTAATTTGTATTTAAGTCACAAGTATTACCTTTTTCAAGAGTGTAATATTTCTAATCAAAACCTTTACGTATCACTATCCTTAGTGATCACTCCATTATCCGAATCGCTTTAACACACCATGAGCCTTTGGGACAACGACCTGAATTCATTGTATTCTCGATCTTCATTGTATTTGTGTTTAAGCCGTTTAAGTCTATTAGACTTGACTGTTTAGATGCATCATAATCCCATTTGGATTATGAGAAATCATCTAAGTCAAACACCCGACCATATGGAAGTTGACACCGCTCTACCACCAATCATTCTTGGTCGAGCCATCTTCAAATGTGCCTCCACCAATCCTCCGCCGCTTAAGGTTCCTCAATCCGCTTCACTGATCCTTCAGATCAAGCAATTTCCTTTCTTCCACCACTACCTAGCCATGACAAAGATTGTTATCATTGTCAACATGTTGAAAGTTTGATACATGAAGTACGGAAGATCAACGCTTCATGTTCTATCACCTCCTAACGCTTCGGAGATTAAACCTAAACAAACTTGAGCTAGAGGATTTTAGTGGCCCTAGTATCAAGCGCTACTTAGATAAGTCTAGTAATTCCAAGTCATGTATCGATTATTTTCTTAGTTTTTAGAGTCATGTATATCATACCTCTAGTTTTATTAAATAAAATTACATGATACTTGCTATATTTCTCGATATATGATTATGTCGTATAATACATATCTCACTTTGATGTTAACATTATTTGTTATATCACCATTGCTTAATTTAGTCATGCCGGGATCCTCGATATTTTCAATGATCCCTCAAAGGAGGGAACCGTGGGATCCGTGCAACAGAAAACTATTTTTCTACTAACTTGAGTCATATTTGCAGAAAATTATGCATTATACTTGTTTTCTAACCTTTGTTTTATAGTTATTCAATTTACACATGAAGACTTTGACACCTTAAAGCTAGGGGGAACTTTGTGTCAAAGCAATACATTGCAAAATCACTTGCAATATTAGGATTACATTTCATGACGCCCCTTTGCAAAGTTGCAATCATCAAGGAGGAGCATATTCGTCACATAGACGAAATCTTTTGCAAACTTAGTTGCTAATGAACTAGCTTAGTATTATTTTTCTTGACGCTCTCACATAGGGATGGACTCGTCAAGGGGACTTAAGACGCGAGATCTTTCCTGCTACTTGCTCTCTACACTAATTTTCTTTTCTTTTCCTCACATGTTTTTCCTAAAACAAAGTGTTAGTTTCTTTTTCGCTCTTTTGTTTCGACAAAAAGGGGGAGAAGAAAGTAAAACTACAAATTCAAACTTTTACTAATTTTAGCTTTTCCTTAAAATAATTCTATGTTTTGTCATCAACAAAAAGGGGAGATTGTTAATACAAATAAGCCGAAAACGCTTATTTATATTTTACGATCTTCTAATGTTTTGTCGATGACAAACGAAAATCATTTAAACTAAACAAATAAACTACGTAATTAGTTTGAGTCAATAGTTTTCTAACACACTTACGTTTTCACATAGAACACTAAAACAAGTATAAGTGATTTTATTATTTAGTAATACATATGTACAACAACTAGTGTTTACATATTGAGCAAATATATACATAACTAGCATGTATTATAAATGGGTAAAAACTACAACCCATGGAGCATATCCATAACCCATGGGTATTGACCCATACCCATTTTACTAGATGCATTGCATCTATTAGATACATTGTATCTAATGAAAGACCCATGGATCAACCCATAACCCATGACCCATGACCCAAAACCAAAATACCCATGGGCAAGAGGAGCCGCCTCACGGATCCCTAACTTACACTTGACGGATCCCTGAGGGAGGGATCCGTGGGATCCGCGAAGAGATGATTTCTCTCTATAAATAGTGAGCCATTTCTTCATTGTTTCTTACTCCTATCTCACATACTTTCCTCGAAAGTAAAAAGTCTCTAACCTAAGATCCAAGTGATCTATGTTTTTAGTTTTTTTTTGTGTGATCCTCTAGGTTCCTCTTAAAGGCGAGATCAACACCTTTGAAGTCAAGCAAGCTCAAGTCCATGAGTTGTTATGCTTCCTCATCATCAAGACTCTTCAAGTCCTCTTGTTGACGGTTCTTTTCTTTCTACTAAGAAGTGTAGTGTTGAAGACATTAGTGAAAGATGTCTCAAGTGTCGACATTAGTGAAGGGTGTCGTTCGTCCGTATTGTAGGCATTAGTGAAGGGTGCCTAGAAGTTAAGTCACAAGACATTAGTGAAGGTTGTCTTGAAGATCTAGTCAAAGGCATTAGTGAAAGGTGCCTAAGATGTACATTCGATATGGTGTGATTCGATGTACAAGATAGATTAGTATTGGGTCAAAGGATATTGTTATCCTTGTTGATATTATAAGGAGTAGATCTCCTTGGGGGTTAGGTGATTGGTGTAGTGTTGGGTAGTAGTTCCTCCATTGTAATGAAACTCGCATTAGCCTAGAGGCAACATTGACAAGGACCCGATCTAGCCTTGTACCGATAAAGTGTAGGCAACGTTAAACTCTAGAGTAGGTGACTCGGGAGGAGTAGGGCAAGGAAGGTGTCCTTGTAGCCTAACCATTATAAATACTCGCGTTGTGGTTTTGTGCTTCTTACTCTTTATCTTTTCATTACATAGTTATATTTCTATATGTTTGTTTATCAACATCCAACACACATCTAAATAGATTGACATAAGTCAATCTAAATAGTTTAAAACAAGTTTTAATTGGTAAAACTATTCAACCCCCTTCTAGTTTTCCACAATTATTATTAATTGTGTACTTTGTACCTCATTGTATAATTTGTTCCGCATGTATACGCTTATTTATTTAGACTATTTCTGTATCCGTATTTTATAAATTTTATATTTCCGAGACGCTTTTGACGAGTGAATTAGTATGGTATTATTATTATCTTGAAATTTGAATATAGTTTTCATGCCAATATTATTATGGTGTCGGTACGCTGTGGTGCCGTAACTCGAAAACACGAGATGACTTCTCGTTTTTGAGTTATAATGATCTGAAAATTAATAATACTAAATTTGTGGCATAAATGAATAAAAATAATAGCCGGGAAATTTACGGATTGTCAGAGTCATCATAAATCACAAACACCTCTTTGACATCTGAATCAGCGGTATCACCAACAAGAAACACGCCGGTACAAGTAAAGCTTTGAAAATCACCATAATTGTAATATGTATGAGACTTTAGCTCAAACACATGCTTTGTACCATAGAGGTTTGTCAGAACAGCCGGCAGTATGGGAGTGTCATCTTCATCCCCCTCATTAAGCCTATCGAGCAAAGTTTCTGGCACCGCTTTGTCATTCGGTAGCCGTTTCATCCTACATCACAATCATAACCTGGGTAGTAGCATCACTCACAAAAACTTCAAGCTTAAACATGTTGGCACATCCAGACATGAATCCAATGGTAAATACCTACTTTTGATACATGCTTAACGAAGATTAGGTACGGGTTATAACCTTGGTTTAGGATAGTTTACAAGTTTGTTGCACGTGTCGCACCATAGCTGGACTTCATTGTAGGTCACACCCTTCTTGCATTTCCCAACCCCTAAGCCGGGTAGTACCAGCTATTATTAGTATGAATGCTTATGATCTCAGCCTGGCAATGGAATGTTATAGCGTCCTAATAAACAGCGGGTTAAAAACCTAACAGGTAACATTGCATTACTTATATCATTCAATATTATTGTTAAAAAATAAATTACATCTTTTCATCTGTCACGACCCAATTCCAATAGCTCCTCCAGTGTCCCATCTCGTGATTGAGTCGATGTAATAGGCAAAGCCAGTTCAAAATCATCAACCCCACTGTAATTTGTTACCATTGTTACGATCCTGTTTTTATAAAACCATGAATGTGGTTTAACATAACATAACGAATACCTTATTTGAGACTTAAATAAAACAATGACGGGAATTTCATCGCTATCCAGGATAAGAGTAGATGAATAGTTGGATATGCCTATTTGACTTGTTAGGTTATCACAGTTATAAAGGTAGGAGCAACAGGGATTTTAAGGCTAAACGGCACAACCGAAAACTAACCATTATAATATTTGGCAGTCATCGATGTTAGGATGATAGTGTATTTTCCAGGCTGAGCACACAACATCTTTACGAATTTATCACCCAACTTTCCTCATAAGGTGACCCTTAAGGTGCGACCCCTATATAAGGTAAACACGTGATATTTAATTGTCTATATTAAAATATAGGACCATAAAAACTTATCATGCAAAGATGAGGACACAAAGTAGTCAATACCTCTCATTCATAAGCGGAAAAGCAATGTTCTTTGGAGCTGGCTGAGCAGATCTCCCAACAGTTGTAACAAAGCCAATTACATCTGCAACATCAAAGCCATGAATATAAACATAAAAATACAAATTTAAGTGAGACTTTTCTTAACGGGGTTTAAGTTATAAAATGTATACCAATAAGATATTTTTTTCTTATAGGTTGGATACTCTCAAACTCCATAAGCTGGAACGGATGCCTTAAGAAGCCACCAACTTTATTGCAAACTTTCCTCACTGCTTTCGAGCCATTAACCTCAATGCAATAATCATTATCTCTAATTACCCGATACTCATCCCTCCGATGCACTGTAAAAGCCCTCATATAGGCCACAACACCAGGTTGGATCTTGTCAACAAAACAATGGGACACGTTGCTTTTCATGGTACAATGCATGACATTTTCTTGAAAGAGAATTCACATCAGTTGATCAATACATACAAATGTAAGAAAACACAATTATGCAATTCTGATCTCAGCGTCACCTTTTCATCTGAAACAACAAAATCAGTACTAAGGTATCGACCATTGATATTATGAACATCCCACGTTTTGTATATCATCACCACAACAGGGCCCTGGATGCCTTCTTTCGACTAATCAAGAGTGTAATTTTTTACAGACTTTTTTTTTAACTTAGACATGATGCTACAGAAGGTATAGCCGAAAAGTGTGGCTGCCTAATAACATCCAAGAGGGCTATTTTTGCACATCCAGGAACATGAGGAATACCTGCAACCATTAACTAGTGAGGAGACGAAAGGATAATCGTTTTAGGAAGATGGGATGGAAGGAGTTATCCTTACATTGTATTAAAGACATCCATCATAATTGAGCCTTTAGACATCACATTGTTTGTTAATTTGTTGAGTTTAGTATAGTCATGCATTTAATGTATTCATAATAAGAGCTCTTAGAAGCTTTGAAAGAAGCTTAATTGGTTAGCTTATTCATCATAATAGAGTTGACTAGCTTAAACCATAAATACGCATGTTCACTTAATGCTCAACTTGCAACTCATTTTTTAGGTATAGATAGATATAATATTAATGGATGTTTATTTTGCGTGTTAAATACTTGCATGATTATGTGTCTTACATAATTGCATGAAAATTTTCTAATTTTTGGATGTTTATACGCTTCGTAATAGTATCGCAACAAAAAATATATTTTGGATTAATCACCTTGTATCTTTAGCCATTTAAAGAAAAGAGGGATTAGATTCGTAATCATTCGTAAAACTTCGTAATGATATTGTTCTAAAAATGTATTTGATAATGTTATGCTAATGTGTAGAGGCTAATATCGTAGTTGTGTTCATTGTCGGCCATTTCTCATATATTACATATATTAATGTGCACAATGATAGAGAGAGGTACTTGGCATTTAGAAGAAAAAAACTATAGTTTTACTCGTATCAATATATATGATACAAAGTTGAATTAAGTTAAAAATAAATGTCATTTTAAGTCCCGTATTTGCAAATTCTCTTAAAAAAATATTTAAAGTTCTAAAATAAATTTTCATCATTACGATCGTTTATTTTAATGTGATGTTTTATAAGAAACTTCACTCTGATTTGTATTTGTAAACATGTCCTCGCTTATAGTTGGTTTTATTAGGAGCTTCAAAAATGAAGTAACCTAACATTAACCTTCGGAGCAAGGGGTATCATAACCTAAGTTAAGCTTTAACACACTGCCACGCCAGCGTCATATCAGCTTTAACCTTTCACCTTAACTCAACAAAAAAACACATTTTATCAATAATCAATTATTGTAAACAAAATTCTTCATTTAAGGGGCAAAAATAAGATGAAAAAAATTAAAGATGTCTTTAGTGGCTAAGGGCTTAACATAGTGTTAAAGCCGACATTAATTCACTAGTGGTATCATGACTTCCCCTTTAAGTCAAAAATGTTAAGGCTTAACTCACCTCAAATGTTAACACACCCTTTGCTCTGATAGTAAAATTGAAAGGTTAAGCTCTTTGAGTATTGGATTTAGAAAAGTTTAACATTAAACAAGTGGTTAAAAGGAGCAACATTCTAAAACTATTGTACATGAACTTAAATGATTCTTTTTGGTCGCAAGGTTATTCTCATGTTCTTAGGCTACCTCCAATAATGCCTCAACCTATTGGCTTAGAGGAGGTTGCAGCGGGTTGGCATTTTTGTGGAGATGAGGGTTGGAGGAGGTTGAATGGGATGTGGGTTGAGTTCACAACCTATTGGATATGAGGGTTGAGTGTTTGTTTTGTGTGTGTGTTGTGTGTATTTAATTATTTAAAAGTTATTTTTATGGCATATGTTTTTTGTAGTGTAGGTTGACTTATTATGGCTAAAAGGTTGTGTGTAAGTTGTATGAGAGAGAAAACTGATATGACATGAAAAATGAGGGTCGCTAAGGGTTGTTATTAGGGGTATCCTTACCTTAAAAGTAATTTTGCGCATGTAACACACTTCTACTGAGAAACATAAAGAAAACAAATAAGTTTATATTGTAGTAAACGAATGTAAACACCAAAATTTGTTTGTTAAAACATTTATGAACATTTTTCGACGGTTTAATTTGAACAAACAAATTAACAAGATCCACAATCAGTAGTTGTTTGTTGATTTAAAGTTTTTTTTTTTTAATTGTTGTATATATATCAAATTTAAACATTATAATGTAATATGTAATCAAATTACAAGTTCTAAATGCATAATGTATAATTTAATTAAATCATGTTTTAGATAAATATGTGCTAAAAAATATTAAAGTTGGGTAAATATTGGATTGACCTTTTTAATTTTATTATGGCACAATTAAATAACTTAATTGGCAGCTATCTACTTTTTTACTTTTTATTTTAAGCCACTTTTTTAGATAAGCAAAAACAAACAACGCCGCATAACGTTATAAACTAAACATTTTTATAGTACTAAAATAATTAAATCAGATTCAATCATCTTAAGAAATGTTGCTCCCTGTCTTGATGAGTTTAGGACTTAAGGTATGACACTTTTATTTATATTATATGTTTTTCATTAAAAGAAAAAAAGGAATCTTAGGGCCGTTTGATAAAAATATGATTTAAATGAATGAATCAAAGTCTGAATGATTTCAAGATGCTGAGTGAACCTGATTCTGAGTGAAAATGATTGTTTGATATTTGTCCTGAATGAGCAACTGAGTTGCCTAAACTACTAATTCTTCGGATTTTGTATTGAACAAAATATACCGCTTGATAAAAAATTATTAACTCGAATAAAAATAAAATATAAAGAAAGCAATGTTGGAATAAAAAAATGCAAATAGTCTTATCGAAAGATCATAAAACAATATAAATTACTTAACTAATCTTAAGTTGAAGCATTTAAAAATAACTCAATGCAATTTGATTACGGAGATTAGCCATATATTCATTGTCTTGAGGACCCCATTGTGTGTCGCCCATGCCTTGTCCCTCACTTGCTTCACCTTGTTGTTCATTAGTAAACATGGTGTTTGCATCGCTCTCCAAAAATAATTGATCGTGAATGTTGCATTTTCTTATAAAGTTGTGGACCGCAAAACACGCAATCACTACATTTCTTTGTAATCGAGAAGGATAAGGAGCCATTTGTTTTAGTATTGGGAACCTTGCTTTAAGACACCATAAGCACGCTCGATAACATTTCTAAGTTGTGCATGAGCATGATTGAACCTTTCTTCTTTGTTAAAGCACGCCGACGCCGGAATCGGCTAACCAATACCTCAGATACGATATGTTGCCATAAACCCACGAGTGTTTGTATATGCAGCATCACAAAGATAATATTTGTCTACAATGGTAAGTTTGTGAGAACATTAGTTCACTTAAGAGAATATGGATAACAACAATAAAATTGTCATGTTATGAGAGGATAATACATACTTGGTGGAGGAAACGGGAAGTTAGAGTTTGGATTAAATGCTACTTCGGAAAACTCTTGAATCATGAGCTATGCCCTCCCATCCAGCCCAAACGAATGTGAACATCATATTAAAGTCACATATCCCTAAAACATTTTGGAAACACTCACATTTTCCTCTTCCTCTATAATGCATTTGTTGATCGACAAACAACAAGGTACAGAGTTCCATCGAAAACCAATGCCCCCTAGATAAGAAATTTGATATATGAGAAATTATTTTTATTCTGTAAGGATTCAAATATACTTTTATAAAACATACCGAATGCTCTTAAGTTTCTTTGTCGCTCAAGTATTTGCTTCAAAAGATGTTGACACTATGACTTCTCTTGCAAATTGCATCATCCCTCGTAGTACTTCATGAAAACATGCATGAATAGTTTGTGTAGAGTGTTGAAACCTCCGCTTAACCATTCTAAAGCGTTCATTATGACCTATAATTGTCAAAAATATTGCCATCTTCTCTTCAACGCTTATATTTCTACTATTTTGCAACCAATTTCTTTCTTTGAAATGGTTGCATAACAAAATATATGTATCACGAGATAAACGCATCAACTCTTGACGTTGTGTATTAGATCTACTTAACAATTCTTGTGTGTATGCATGACCATTGAAACATCCATGGCATATAATGTGTATAAAATATTAAGATAGAAGTTGGATTCAATGACAAATCAAAAATAAATTTCTAACATCAGAAGTGATCAGAACTTAAACAAATGAAAAATGCAAAAGCCTACTTCATCATGTCACCTACCACACCCCATCATATATAGTATAACCCCTACTTACACCAGCAAACATGAAACAGCAGCTAGATATATAGTACTCCCATCATTCACATAAAGAGGTGTAGAGAAACCATGCTTGACTTCCCAAGTTGCAAAATATTCCCAGGTATTGAAAACAAACAAAAAAAAAAAAAAAAAAAAAATTAAAAAATAACATAAACTATAAAAGTTAATTAGGTTTTACCTGTTGGATCAAGAGAAACCAAGCAGATTCAGTAAGAGATTTTTTCGTGAGTAGGAGGCGACTTGTGAGGTGGTTATGAGAGTGCCGTATGTGAAAAAAAGGGTATTTAGGAGAATATAATCCCTGCTGAATAGCTGGGCAATCCCATGTAGGTGGCCCATTCAGAACCCATATGGCCCACTCAGAACCTTATATCCTTCTATCAAACAATCAGGCCCTCTGACCGACAAGTAATATGTGTTGGATTGAACTGTTAAGAGGCTATCAAACGGGGCCTTAGTTAGTTAAGCTTCTAAATACATATTTAAAACTAAAAAATATCCATATAATACAAAATTAAGTGTAACCACCGTTTGCCCATCTTTTCAACTAGACACACTGCTGCAAGCAGTAATGCGGTACTCAAATAAAATTCTCAATGAATAATATATCTTAGTTTAGAGCAGGGGTATGGGGCTCTGAAGCTCGCCGTTCCAACGTGGCTTCTCGCCACTCTTTTGTTCCTCGCCGTGACACCACGTGGCCTCGCCACTTGCCCTCTCGTCGTCCAAACGGCACACAAAAAGACAAAGCATTTCAAAATTAAAAGCTGCAATTTACCGCTTAAATTCAAACTTTTTTTTTTTCATTTCAAACCCAAATAATACACCCTTTTCTCTATAAATAATACTCACTTTTTACCAAAACATTCACACTTCTCATTCACAACCATAAATATATTATCATCCTCATCTTAATCCACAACCTAAAATGTTCCAACGAGATGTCGTTTATGAATCTCCTCAACTCGCTTTCGCCAAACCCGCCCACCCCATCGCCTCAAACCTCAAGCACTTCTTAGCAAGTCGGATTTCAAGCTTTTCAATATCCAAGACAATCACCACCGCAATTTTATCCCTCACAACCATCACAACCGCAATTTTATCCCTCACAACCATCACCACCGCAATTTTATACGTCACAACCATCACAAACGCAATTTTATCCGTCACAAGCACCACCAACGCAATTCTACCCTTCACAACAACATTACTTTGAATCACAATTCAAAGTGCCTCAACCACCACCAACCGAAACACGGAAGAACCGTCAAGGAAAAACCGGACAAAGCGACAAAGAAAAAGAAGGCCTGTGAACTTGGACGATTGACGCGGGAGGAGGATGATGAAGAGGTCGCACGACAATTCGTTGGTCAAACAATGAAGAAAATTTTTAGCAGTGTTGGGTCAAGGTATCCCAAAATGCCGCTATCGGTAATGACCGACTAAACGATGCGCTTTGGACTCAGATTGGGAGGACTTCAAGGCTCAGAGTCCGAGCCTTATCGCATAAAATATGTGCACGGGAAAATGGACTCGGATAAACAGTGATTGTCAAAAGTTTCATGGTTTTACAAGCATTTGCAGCAGATCCGGGAAAATGATGTTGATCATATTGAGAATGCAAGACTTGCTTACAAAAATGGGACGGGGAAAAACTTTAGTATGGTTTCGGCATGGAAGGTTTTGAAAGAATATCCCAAATGGGACGCGCCGGATGGGATCAATGCAGATAATATCGCCGAATTATTCGCCCCGATCCTAGAGCTCGCCCGCGGGCAAGCCTCGTCCGAAAAAAATCTAGATCGTGGAGTCGCCAACGAGCACCGAGGGGAGTCAATCGGATGCTATTGCGGAAGCTTTAGCTCAAGAGTATAAACGTAAAGTTGACGGAGCACGAAAGTTATTTAGGCTAAGATTGCAGAGAGAAAAGTCGGAGCAAGAGTGCCGGTGGAGTTTCTCATGCACGATATTGAAAATTTGCCGGAGTCAAAAAGATCGATCCTCAAGAAGAAACAAGACGAATTGGTAGCTAAATACCACAAATGAAGTTGTATTATTTAAGTTTCGTATGGTTTTTATTTTCCGTATGTTTTTATTTTTATTTTTCTTATGTTTCTTAAATTTGTCGTATGTTTTTATTTTATTTTCATGTATTGTAGTTGTATTTTTATTTTAAATGAATGAAATGAATTTAATTGTGTTTGGAAAATATGGAAAAGAAATAAAATGATAGGGTGGGGCCAAGTGAAGAGAAGTGAGTATGTGTGATTGGGGATTTTTTTGTTAGTGTTGGAGTGATGTGGAGGTGATGGCGGGGCCCAGTGAAGAGGTGGGGAAGCCACTATACCCCTTGCTCTTATTATGTTCTTTTTAACAATAAATTTACGGATATCAAGAATTTTAGATAGCCCGCGTCTGCTCAGTTCGAACCCGTAATCTCGCTGTTTCTGCTAGAGCCCGCTTGGTCCGTGGCGTCTGCCCGCCTCGCCTATTTAGCCCGTCTGCTCGGCTTGAATATTTGTATAATTTTCTTTATTATTTGTAGTAGTGAAATTTAATGAAGGAATTGTGTTTAATTTAGTTGTACAATATGCTTGGTAATTTGTATTTCTTATGTAAGAGGTGTTTTAATAACTGTATTAATTGTATTTATTGATCAGTTAAATAATTGACTACATTAAATAGCATTAATGTGGTGTTTTGTTATACATTATGCTTCTTGTCTTGTACGTCTGAAAATTATGTGCATTAAAGTGTTGTACACTATTTTTCTTTTTTTCTTTTTTTTTGGGTAAAGGGTTTCTTATTATTTCACTATGTTTCTTTTCTTGTAAGTAGTAGTCATTATAGTTATTAATAACATTGACCACTTTAATAGCATTAATGTTGTAAGTCTGAAAATTACATCATGCTTATTTTGTTGTACACTATGCTTATTTTGTTGTAAATCTGAAAATTGGTTGCAGCTATTGTACATTGTGCTTAAATGATTGTAATTTTTAGTGAAGGGGTGTTTTTAATAGCATTAATGTTGTTTGATAGAATTTTGTTTTTAAAATGACATCACGCTTTATTTTGTTGTACAATATGCTTACTTTGTTGTAATTTTGAAAATTGGGTGTATTAAAGTGGTGTACATTATGCTTATTGTCTTCTACGTCTTAAAATTAAGAGTGAGGTGCCTTCGTGCATTATATATAGTAGAGATATAGATAAAACATACTATCTATACTTCTATATCTATATTATATATAAAATGAAGACTAAAATACATCGTTAGTCCCTAAACTTGTCCAGAAACATTACATTGAACCAAAACATGCCATTTTCATCGTTAGAGATCCATTTTTCAAGTTTTATAGGCTAAACTGGTCCCTTGACCACTTTTCCGTTAGTCAACCACGTTAGTCGGCGTTTGCTTTGTCTTTAGTCCAAGGGCACAAATGTCATTTTCTTATTTCGATATTTTAATCAAACCGTGTGTGGTTTACTCTTTTTCTGTGGGTGCTACAGTGATTAGTGGATAATAAAAGCAAATCTTATTCACCACTCATCCCTAAAGTCTCCTCTCCAAAAAAAAATCATATCCTTAATAATTCAAATTGTAATAATGGTGCGTTGTGGTTGTGGTAGGCGTTGGTAAAGATATGTGGAACTAGGGGTGTTATTTGGGTTGACCCGGTTCGGGTCAAATCGGGTCAAGCCTTAAAAAAACATACCCGAACCCGACCTTGTTTGGAACTCGGGTTTCACACCCCAAATTACTTGCTGAAAATGAATGGAATACCTTGGGGATGACCATAACATCACAAGCATAGTTATATTGAACGACCTAAAGTGTCGTTTTAAAAATATATCGTTTGATTAAGTAAAATATTCAGAGTTTACAAAGTATAGGTCCCAAAAGATTTCCAAAGTACCAAAATGAATTTGTTACAATCAAACGATAGTTAAGTGCATAAAATCCATTTGACACGCGTCAACACAACAACTCCATGCAAGCCATGATGATATGCTAAATACCTGAGATAAAACATGCTAAAAGTGTCAACACAAAGGTTGAGTGAGTTCATAGAGTTTGTTTATCATGAAAAGCCTTTAAAGAACATTCACAACACAAAGGCATTCTAAATCCACCTCGCCAAGTCCCGCCCATACAAAACTTGTAACCTGTGTGTTCACAACCCATTGCACAAAATATAGTATAGTTTCAAATAGTTCCACGTCCGTTAGTTCATGATTGTACCAAGTCCGTTAGTTCAACATTATACCAAGTCCGTTAGTTCGATACCATACCAAGTCCGTTAGTTCGATATTATCCAAGTCAGTTAGATCAATATTATACTAATAGTGTTACTTAGTACCAATAAAACATTCAGCTTAGATAAACATATAGTTTGCAAATAATCATGATTGTCATAAAAGTTGTTAAAAGCATGTATCTCCCCAAAGAGTTTAATAAAATAATTAAGTAATGTAGTGGGCTATGAAACTCACGGTAATCCTTAAAAGTTTAGAGTACTTATGAAAGTAAATGAAAATAGTTGAGCATGTATCTCCCCCAAAAGTAATTCAAAACGTATCAAAGTAGGGGCTATGAAACTCACCTGATGCAATGATTATGATGACAAAATTGGATACACTGAAATGAGATGCAATCTCTATCTGCAACTTGAGTGATTATGAGGATAGATGATAAAAAAACTTAGTTAATCTTCAAGGTTTAATCCTAAACCTTAACTAGAACACTAATAGGATCTTAATAATACTTGATCTTGAAAAAAAAATGATGATTTCTTCTTGTTTATTGATGTTGGTCGTGCACCATATAGAGAGGAAGAGAGAAATTTCTTTTGGTGTTAGTGAAAATAAAAATGAATGAAAAAGGAACTAACCAAATTGGTTTTGATAACTAAGATATTTATTAGATATTTAGTTAATTAGGTATAAAGTTAGCTAGAAATAGATTTTAACGGAACAAAATGAATTATGTTGAAGTCATAAAAATTATAAAATTACATTTCTCGTAAGTATCGGGTGATTAAATAATTATCGTATAGTAATTTCGTAAACCGTCGAAAAAATATATATATATAACAATATATATACAAAATAAATCCAAATCATCGGGTAAACTAATAATATAATTTTTATAGCATTAAAATGAGTATAAAGATATATCTGGACAATTGTTGGAAGTGTCGGATCAATTGAAAAAAATAAATGATCGTGTGATAGCGTTTATTTAATAAATAAATATATGTTAATGAAATATGCAAACCCATGCATGAACCAATATGATAATGATGTTATCGATGATATGTCGACTAACTCTAGTCTATATGAAATGTTCTTAATGATGTTCCATGAATATTAGCTTAACCCTCGCTGCTACGCTGACGATACTGTGAAACCTAGTTTACAAAAAAATGATGAATAATAATCATGAATAGAAATTTTTCTCCGAAATAAATAGTGTTTCATGAATAGTAAAATTTTGAAATAACCTCTCAAAGTCTCAAACCGACTTCAAAATGATGAATAGTAAAATGATGAATAGTAACCGGTGAATAGTAAATTCCCGAGATGAATAGTTTCAAAGTTTGATAAATGACCAAATTACGATTTGTCACATCCGGTCGGGTCAATTCGTTCGGTCAAACCGAGTATTTTACATTGTAAAAGTGTTGTTGAGCCGGGTTAGTCGGGTTCGAGTCGGTTCAAGGCTAGAAAATATACCCAACCCGACCTTGTTTAGAACTGGTCAATTCGGTTGACCCGATTGACCAATATATATTTCAACCCGAATTGACTCGGTTCGCGGGTCGGTTCCCAATGATACCCATAGTCGAACAATGTAAACGCGGCATGCGCATTTTGCTTGTCCAGTTGAGGTTGTCTAGTCTTTATATAATAATGCTTGTGTTTTTTTAATTTAACATGTTATGTTTATAGTTTAATCTTGGTTTAAGCTTTTAAGTATTTTCAAACGTTTGATTTATGCTTTTTAGGGATCTAGATGTCCGATCAATGGGTGGTTGGATCCACCATTGACAACGAGAAGGGGGAGGTGATCCTCTACTTGCAGAGGCACATTCACCGCAATGAGGCGGCATTACAATATTTCCAAGCAGCCCTCATCGGTGAGACAATGGAGGATGTCAACGCAGTCGCCAGGGCCAATGAGCTAGAGGTCGGTCAACAAGAAACCCTAGCTGAACTCCTTCTTGAGAAGGATAAAATATGCCGTTTGAGGTACTTCTGTGTTTTCTCGTGGATACTGATCATTTTTGTTTGTCTATGGTTTATTTAGTGGGTTTACAAAGTCAGTGGTTTTTTGCTTTTTGAATCGGTGGTAGGGTATCTGTAATTAGTCTTGTGGTGTTGGTTGACTTCTAAAAAGTCATGGGTTGATGTACTTTGGTCCTCTTGTACAATACTAATAGTATTACTTTTATGGTTTAGTCCTTCTAATGTTATGGCTTTAATACTTGGTCCTTGCCCCAATAAATTATCAAACCCACATCAGTTGCCATACAAATATTATCCAATTCAAACCACACCCTAGTAAAATTATCAAACTCATAACACAGATACATGTATCAAAGATGGATGAATGACCAGAGATGGATGAACAAACACCACCTTTGAGAATCAACATAAACTTGATATGGTGTTGTTCATCCATTTTTGATTCTTCATTGCTGTTTGTGATAACAGAATAATAGTATACAACTCAAAACACAGATCCAAGTATCAAAGACGTATGGAGTATCAAAGACGGTGAATGAAGAATTACTTTGTAAAAGTCAACAGTTAATATGCGTATGACCCTGTAACAATATGTAGAAATGTGTAAAGTGGCAAATCAATACATTTAAAACACAATTTTCGCATAGACTAACATGACATGATTTCATACATAATACAAATGGATATATTTCCAAATGCATAAAATTTTGTAGTCTACAAAGTTCGGAAACATACATTGTTTAAACATAGCAAATAATGTTTAGGGGAATACATATTCGATGGAAAACATTGGCTTTGAAATGCTTAACCAACATTTTTTGTGATGAAGACACTTTGCCGCTATAATCTTGTTCCTAGTCCAAAATTGTTTCGAGACCCACCGAAGAAAGATCAACTTGACTTCCAGATTGAGACTCGACCACACTTGGATGAAAATTACCTTGAGATTGAGCATCAGTTTGACACTGAGGTTTTTCATTTGCTTTAAATTTGTGACCTGTAACCTTTTCCTTCTTCTTTGTCGCAACTTTGGACGGGATGAACTGTTTTTGAGATCGCTTGTATCGCTTGACTTCCTGTTACACCTCCTTGCCCAAGACATGTTTTCTTGTTGTGTCCAACATTGCCACATATACCACAAACTATACTCCTATTAGATTGTGACAACTTACTGGTTTTGTCACTATAATCATTTTCAGTAAAAGCCATAGTTCTTTTCTTTCGTAGCCTACCTAATGGTTTATGATGTTTAGGTGGAAGAATGATTGTAGGCACTTGTGACTTTTTCCATTGTTGATAACCATTTATTGGTTGGATGTGATGTTTGTAAGTTTCTTCCCAAGTCTTAAACAAGTAACATGGATGAACCCATGATTCAACAGATCCTACTTGCATTCCATTGAAGCTCATATACCGGGCATGAAACCCTAATTCAAGTTACGGCGTAACTCTATGAAATAGGTACGTTGTAATTCATCTTAAACAAATATACTTCGATGCTTATCCAAGATTACAGCGTAACCCTGAGAGGTGATAACGCCGTAGTACTCATAACACGTACGGGGTGTTAATTACGTCGTAACCTTAGCTGATGGTTACAGCATAGTCTTCATAACTAGTTTTGGTGTGGTAATTACACCGTAACCTTATCTGATGGTTATGGCGTAGTCTTCATAAATGTAATTACGGTGTAACTTCATCACTTAGTTACACCGTAATCTTCATGATAAAAGAGTGATCCATCTTGAGACCAATTTCGCTCTAAACCTCGATAAGTATTTAAAACATACATTTTTAGGGTGTCATTTAAGCCCTAAATCGACACATTCTATATCCGTTACTACTTAAAATCGTTTCTTTTCACATTTTAGGTCTTTTGGAAGCAAAATGCTGGAATGAAGCATATTTGGACGAAAAGGAGCGAAAATATGAAGAAAATGGAAAAGTCAAGATCCAAGGTTGTTCATTGCACCTGACGGCGTCACAACCAAAGGGCGACGCCGTCCATATATAAGATTTTTGATCAAATTACACGCGACGACTTAGAAAAAATTATGGTTCTACAACCCACTGCCACGCCTAAACTCGAAGGCCTCCCTCATTTTCCACACCAAACGCCCAAGAACCAATCTCAGACGACATCCTTCATGAAGACTGACGGCGTCACACTCATAAGCTGACGCCGTCCCAACGATGACTTGGCCCAAACGAAACCCTAACGACAAGGCCACTAGCAAAAGGTTACGCCGTTGCATTTGTAGATCTATATATAGAATTTGATTTTCCTGTATTTATGGAGGTAGAACTTTGGAGAGCAAACCCTAATTCAGTTGTAGTCTAACTTGGACAGTAGGTTCCATACCCTACTTTACATCATAAGTTAAGTTTGTTAATCCATATTATCATTATGTCTACCCCATGTTTAATTGTATGTATGCTTGCTTATTTACCATGAGTAGCTAAATTATCCTTATGTTTGCTTAGATCTATGAAACCTAGTTGTTAATATTGTTAGGTTGTCTCCTGTCTTAATTGGTAGACACTAGGTAAGGCTTCTTCTTTGATTGTTGCGAGCTTGAACGTCCTAAATAGCCAAAAAGCTTAGGAGTGCACCTAGGCCATTCGTTGTGTTTATTGCGTGAGTTGTCGCTTGTTGATAGTAGAGTATTCGGGGGAGATACTTAGGTACCTGGCGATCCCGGATAGTCTAGAGAAGAGTTACGATTCATAGAACTAGGGAATTAGGCACCCCCATATGACCAAACTGAATACAACGCACCAATTAAGATGAGGATGTGACAATTCAACCGACCAATAAGAGATAACTAGGGAGTAAGAGCATCTAAGTAAACACATTTTTAATCATCATAAGAGCACACCTACAATTAGCATAATCTATCCTTAGTTCAAGTAGTTAATTAGTTTAGTTGTTTAATTAAAAGTAGTTAAAATCGGTAGAAGTACCACCCCCCACTCTTATACCCCGAGATATTTACCTTAGTTTCAAAAAACCATAAAAGACCAAAAATAATCCCTCTCAACCTTACCTTCTCATCATACATCTCTTTCTAGCATCTCTATTCCCCTAGAGAAGGAATCAACCCCTTGGGCTTACCCTATACTACACTATAAGGATTAGGTACACTGCCTAGAGGGTTAAAAAACTTGCTCGTAGAAAAGGAGTCTTTTGACCCCTAACCTACGCATCATATTTTGGTGCCGCTTCCGGGGAATAGAATAGCTAGTTAGATTTCTATCTCGTTTAGGTCTACTCGCTTGATTCCTATCAAGTGAGCTTTTTTCTCTTTTTCATTAGCTTTATTGTAGTCTATCCTCCTTCTTTTGTTCGTATTTTCATCATGGTAGGTGATAACCCACCCAACAACGATCCAACAAATCCACCACAACATCAACCACTTTCACTCAATCAACCACCACTGGACCCGCCAAGAGGCCGTACTCTTGGTGAATACTCTAGACCGAGCCATCAAGGCTATAGGAACACCATTGAGCTCCCACTTCAAGCTCAAACTATGGCCCTGCAATCCGACGCCATCCGGTTGGTGCAAACGGATGTGTATTCCATGGACTTCGCTCCGAAGATCTAATCAAGATCTCAAGGATTTCCTAAAACCGTTGACTCCATTGACCTTGATGCTACCACATGGGAGACACGCGACTTAGGCCTCTTCTAATTCTCTATACGGACCAAGCTAGTAAATGGCTTGAGCGACTTCCCGTTGGATCCATCTCAAGTTGGGATGATCTCACCACTCATTTCCTTCCACCCACGGAGAACCACCTAGCTAAGGAATGACATCTTAATGTTCCAACAACGTCAAGGCGAAACCCTCTATGAGGCATGGACTCGATTCAAGGATTTACTCCACAAAGTCCCTCATCACGACATTGATCTTTGGCTTCAAGTCCAAATCTTTTCCAATCATGTCAATCTCTCCACGAGGCAAACCATCGACCAAGCGCCGTGGTAAGCTTAGTGAACTTCATGAACAAGAGTGGGGTACAATAGAGGACCTTTCCCTCTATGACAATGAATGTTGGAATGACCCCCGTGAGTTGCCAAAAACCGTAAAGGCAATCTCCTTGCCTCCCATTGACTCACAACCTTCCAATCGTAGGATGCTCGAACTTGAAGATCAAGTCAAATTCCTAATGAGTTCCTACGAAGCTCCTAAACGTTCGCGCAAAGTGAACAAAATCACTTTACCTTGTGAATTATGTAGTGGTCCCCATGACACTCGTGATTGCATAAAACTCCCCAAACAAGCTTTTGGGGACTATGCCACCACACGTACCGACTGAGCGGGAGAAAAGTGGTAGACTTTCAAGCCCGAGCAAAACAATCTAGGAAATTCCTACAACCCCTCGTGAAAAAATCACCCTAACCTTATGTGGAGCCAAAGCTGAAACCCGCCCCAAAAAAACTCCTCTAGTCCACCTAATAGGTCCCAACCAAACCATACCTCCTACAACAACCCTCAAAACACCGTAACTTCCACTAATCTTGAGGGAATGGTATCCAAGTTCATGTCATCTCAAGAAGCTCGATTGACTAAGCTTGAAGCCAATTTCAAGCAACGACAAAGCGAGATGACAAAAAAGCTCGACACTCTCTTAAAAGCCTTCAATGACCGGAATTTAGAAGCACTCCCAAGTGACACTATCAAGAACCCGAAAGTGACTTTGATTTCATCGACTCCATGTTCTGGCTCACCAAAGGAGAGTGCATATCCATGCCTCTTTCACCTACAAGTCCATTCGGTCAACACCATCAATACGTGTTTCAAACAAACCATTCCAAAAGACCAAAAACCAAAATTAATGGTCCATCCAACTCTTGAAACACCAACCAATCAAGAACCCAAATCTACTCTAGAAGAGGAATTTAAGGAGCTTTACCAAGAAGAACCAGTTCTTGAAGTCTTAACTCATGCACCTTGCAATAATGCTTTGAAAGATAAATATGAGCAAGGAATAAAATTAGGAGAACGTGGGTCCAGATTTGCAAAACAAATTACCTAAGAAGAGACGATGTCGCTTATTCAATCTTCCGTGTAGCATTGGGAATTCCAAAGCTTTCGACACATTAGCCGATCTAGGGTCAAGCATCAAACTTCTTCTGTTGTCGCTCTATGAAAGCCTTAACTTAGGTAAGATAGAACCAACGGAAAAATCATAGGTTCAAGCAGATGGTAGTGTTGCATCCGGTAGGAATAATGAAGGACATGGTAGTACACGTAAGTCGATTAACTCTTTTGGCGGATTTCCATAGACCTGAATAGGGACACTACATGCCCATTGTTATTTAGAAGAGGATTATTAGCTACCGCTAGTGCCATAATCGATTGTAAGATGTCTAAGATAGTGGGAGAGGAGTACTAGGTCAATTTATGATGTCAAGAAGTATTCCTATTATAATGAGGGTGAACAAATACCTCATGAGATTATGTTAGATAGGAAACCATCTAGATATGGACCTTGGACCAATAGAGACTTTGTAGGCCCTCAACGACCTTTCTCTATAGAAGAGAACTACGTGAGTAACTCAACTTTCCTAGAACAACAATTGGCTAAAGACATTGAAGTAAACCCATTCGAGGATACTTTAGTGTTTAAGAAGATGGCCAAATTCCTAGGAACCTTGCCCGTTAATCTTTGCATGAATAGGTGAAAAGTTGAAAGTAAAAAGCCTAAGTACAATTGGAATTGGGATAAGCCACCTAGTGATGGGAATAGAGAGTGGCACATTAGGATGACAATCTTTGATCCCAATATTAAGAAGTTTGAAAAGGCATACCTGACTAAGCGTACTAATAGAAAATTAAAAGATAAGTTTGATCCCACCGATATCCTTAAGGATGAACTCACTCACCTAGATACGTAGGAGCACGACTTCGAGTCTAGCCACAAGACTCATAAATAAAGAAAAGCGCTTCGTGGGAGGCAACCCATGCTTAATTGTTTGCTTGTTTTTTTTTTCAATTTTGTTTGTGTGTGTATATATCTTTTTCATTATTGTTTATTCTCATGTTAGACTTTTTGAAAATGCTTTATTTTGTTTTTAACTTCGTCTTAATTGCATATAAAGGTATTTTACAAAAGATAAGTGTAGGGAAGATCACATATGTTTTAAGAACATGAACATGAGATTAGCAATCATTGAAATTGTATATATTTGTGTGTTTGTTAGAGTCAAATGCTTGTATCGAGTCATAATGGATGTTTTTGCAGAAATTTTTCCAGTTTTAATGAGGTAAATTTTTGAGATTTTTTCTAGAAAAATGCATCGAACCACTTTCTGTTAGGATAACCGACGATGTCGCAATGTGGAAACAGAATATCAGCCATTTTCTTGTAACTTGTAATTTTTGAAATTCCCAATTCTTAATTTTCCAAAAACTCGCAAACATCCATTCCACATGTATTATATCTTATTCTAGTTTAGTTTTGTTATATATATAGTTTTACACCACGATTTTACGAGAGGTTTCGCTTTCTTATAAGTGTGCATTATTAGATAAGAAGAAGAAACACATATTGGAAGCACTTATTATTTGCTTATTCTTTTTGGAGGAGGATTTAACTGCAACTTCATACATATCCTACCGAGCTAATCAGAGTAGTAGTTTTGGGCAAATGATAAAATAAAGTATTATACTTGACATCATTTGCTTTTGTGGGTAGCAAAAAAATTTTGCTTTTTGTATACTTTCAAATTCATCATTTTTAGGGTATTTTGCGAAAATTTTGGACATTTTTGCCCCTCTTAGCTAATAGAAATTTTTTTTAAGGGGCAAAATGTCACACAACCCTAAAGAGGATGAATTTGAAAGTTTAGTACCCACAAAAGCAAAAAAAATTCACTACACAAGAACAAATTATGGCAAGTATGATAATTTTTTTTATCATTTGCCCTAGTTTTTTTTATCTTTTAACTCACATTCCTTTATCATAACTTTGATACTTTTGGGGAACATTGAGGACAATGTTCTTTTTAAGTGTAGGAGAGAGAATAAAATGGGAACTTAGAAACTACTCACTTGCTTGATTTTTGTCTTGTCCTTGGTAAATTGTGTAATAAACTATGAGAAATATTTGTTAGGGTGATTTTAGCACCAAATTAAAGTTTTTTTATGGCATTTACGTGTAAAACTTGTCTTAATGAAGCGTCTCATGGATAGGAACTATATGACTAGCACAAAAACCTTATACCACTCAAATTGCACCTAAAAAATGTGAGGTTCGCCCCTAGATCTTTAAGAATAAAAGCATTCATCTTTAATGCTTAGTGAGTGTACCGGTAGTATAATAGATTCTAGAACTTGTTTTGTGATGCATTCCAAGATCGCTAGTGAGACTAAATTAGTGTAGTTAGGATTAACAAATAAATTAGAATAACCCTTGTTTGAAACCTATAATTTAATTACGCCATCCACATCGATTGAGTAATTTTCCCCACACCTTTGCAATGTACTAATCTTTAGTACACGATACCCCTAGTTAACCCCTCAGAGCCTATCCTTTTTGCGGTTCTCTTGATGTTTCGTTTTTCGTAATATCAATGATGAGCATTGTTTACAATCCACCCCCAAATGTTACACCCAAATCCCCTTAGCCTACCTTGTATGCACTCATATTTAGTGCATTATTATTAGCATTATCAAACCCTTAGTTCAATTATCTAGTTACTTGCATGGTTGCTAAGTCGAGTCATATCATTTGTATATAGTTTTGGGACGATTGGGACTCATGGGTTAAAGTAATATTTTATGGAGTAACGGAAAAAACGATAAATTCAAATTCCATTTGTCTGCGTAATTAAGTACTCCAAGTGTTTTGATCTTTTCAAATCGGGTCAATTAGTGTTAGTGATATAAAAACTCAAGTGTGGGGATGCTCCTATAAATCCCTTTATTTTTATGTTATCATAGAGGATGGTAGGGTAAAAAGTATGAAGAAAAAGAGAGAAAAAGAGTTATTGAAAAAAAAAGTTTGTTAAAAAGAATGAAAAAAATGAGAAAAACATATGGGCTACCATCCTACATCTATCTTTATGTTTATGTTTATGTTTATGTTTTCAAGTTTAAGTTTGTGTTTTGTTTCAAGTTTTTTAGTGTTAGTGAGTCGAGTCTTGGCTTAGCCACGCCACGCTTTACATGCTTGTAACATAAGATTTTTAACTTGCCACCACTAAATATCCCCTATCCAACAAAACTCTTTACTTCCCTACCCTAAGCCTAACGTTACAACCCTTGTAAAGACCTATTAGATAGTTATTCCTAGGTGCTTACGCCAAAGAGGTAGATGTTTGATCTATTCTAAAGCCTATGGTAATCTATGTACTACTTAGTAATGAGTGTTTATCTTCCATTTCCTTACATGTTATATTTCATATAAACTCGAGAGATGAGAGAATCTAAACACCAATTGTGAGGTGCTAGTGTATAATTTCCGTGCTTGTTATGACTATTGTGGTGCTTGTATTTGTTGTAAACTATTTTAAACCAATGCTTCATGCCCCCTAACTTATAAATTGATTGGCAAAAGCATATTTGCTTGAGGACAAAGCAAATTTAAGTGTAGGGATATTTGATAAGGATTTAAAACATACATTTTTGGGGGTCATTTAAGCCCTAAATCGATACATTTTATATCCGTTACTACTTAAAATCGTTCGTTTTCACATTTTAGGTCTTTTGGAAGCAAAATGCTAGAATGAAGCATATTTGGATGAAAAGGAGCGAAAACATGAAGAAAATGGAAAAGTCAAGATCCAAGGTCGTTCATTGCACCTCGGCGCCCCAACCAAAGCGTACGCCGTCCTATATAAGAGTTTTGATCAAATTACACGCGACCTTTAACAAATTATGGTTCTACAACCTGACGGCTTCACGCCTAAAATCTGGAAGGCGTCTCCCTCATTTTCCACACCAGACGCCCAAGAACCAATCTGAGAAGACGTCCTTCATGAAGACTAACGGTGTCACACTCATAAGCTGATGCCGTCCCAACGATGACTTGGCCCAAACGAAACCCTAATGAGCGACCGACCGGCCACTAGCAAAAGGTGACGCTGTCGCATTTGTAAATCTATATATAGAATTCGATTTTTCTGCATTTAGGGAGGTAGAACTTTGGAGAGCAAATCCTAATTCATTTGTAGTCCGACTTGGACAGTATTTTAGGGTCCTATACCCTTATTTACATCATAAGATAAGTTTTTTAATCCATATTATCATTATTTCTACCCCATGTTTAATTGTATGTGTGTATGCTTGCTTGTTTACAATGAGTAGATAAATTATCCTTATGTTTGTTTAGATCTACGAAACCTATTTGTTAATTATTGTTAGGTTGTCTCTTGTCTTAATTGGTAGACGCTAGAGTAAGGAAAACGGCTTCTTCTTTAATTGTTGAAGCTTGAACATCGTAAATAGCAAAAAAGCTTAGGAGTGCACCTAGGCCATTCGTTGTGTTTATTGCGTGAGTTGTAGCTTGTTGATAGTAGAGTATTCGGGGGAGATACTTAGGTACTTGGCGATCCCGAATAGTCTAGAGGAGAGTTACGATTCATAGAATTAGGGAATTAGGCACCTCCATATGACCAAACGGAATACAACGCACCAATTAAGATGAGGATGTGACAATTCAACCGACCAATAAGAGATAACTATGGAGTAAGAACATCTAAGTAAAAAAAAATTTAATCATCATAAGAGCACACCTACAATTAGCAAAATCTATCCTTAGTTCAAGTAGTTAATTAGTTTAGTAGTTTAATTAAAAGTAGTTAAAATTAATAGAAGTACCACCCCCCACTCCTATACCCTGAGATATTTACATTGCTTTCAAAAAACTATAAAAGACCAAAAAGAATCCCTCTCAACCTTACCTTCTCGTCATATATCTCTTTCTAGCATCTCTATTCTCTTAGAGAACGACCCCAAGGTGACCCCATACTACACTAAAATGATTAGGTACACTGCCTAGAGGGTTGAAAAACTTGCTCGTATAAAAGGAAGTCTTTTCGACCCCGAACCCACGCATCAATACTGCTTCTCTTTAGATAATTACTCCTGAAACGATATAAGAAGAAATAAGGGCGAATCTAGTTTAACAAAGCTCGATTATTGGTGTTGCGATGGTTTTGTCCGCCAAGTACTGTTGAACTCCAACAGGAAGTAACCTTTGCATCATTATATGATACTCATGAGCCTTCAAACCTGTTATGTTGCTATCATTGTCAGTCACTTTATGCTTGAAGTTAGATCCGAAACAATCAGGTAGTTTAACACCTTTGATTAAATGACAAAAAAAAAATTTCTTTCTTCAGTTGTGAAAGAGTAAGTAGGATAAGTCTTGTCTTGCCTTGTTGGTGTCTTTTGATTTCCATTCATTAACAAAGAACCCAACACACTCTCACACACATTTGTTTTCGATATGCATGATATCTAAATTGTGTTTTAGTGTAAGAAAAGACCAGTACTCTATCTCATAGAAAATGGATACTTTGGTCCAATTCAATTCGCGGTCAGGATCTCTTTTTGTCTTCACATCCCCAAAATATGGATTTTTCCCCGGCGTACGTCTAGGCAATCTCCTAAGTTGAGCCAAGATGATATCATTGGTAAATGTTTTAGGAGGTTCTCTTTCATCCACCTTAGTATAGAATGCTCTTTTGTTCTTCCGCCATTTATTGGTCATTTTTAAGAATCTTCTTTAACCAATATAAGCGGTTTTAAAGGATACACGAATAGATGGAGTGTCTACATACTTCAAGCGGGAAATTCATTGATAGTCCATAAAAGCACTGATTTCATACAGAATTTAGTGCATGTAACAGTGTCCGTAGTCATGAATCCATCTGTCCATAAAGTCTTTAGGTCTTCAATCAAAGGCCTCAAGTAAACATCAATGTCCTTCCCGGGTTATTTAGGGCCCGTAATTAACGCCAACATAAGAGAAGTCGCTTTTATACATATCTAGGGAGGTGTATTGTATGTTGTTAATATAAATGGCCACATGTTATAAGACTGACTAAGGTTAATGTACAGATTGAAACCATCAGCAACCAACTCTAATCGGATGTTTGTTTTTTCTTTAGCAAGTTTTTTCGAATAAATGATGTCAAATTTCTTCCATGCTTGACCATCAACCGGGTGTTGCATCTTACCGTTCTCACTAGACTACCCAGAAGCATGCCAAGTCATATGCTTTGCAGTGTGTTTAGACTTGTACATATGTTGTAGTCTAGGAATCAAGGGAAAGTAACGTGACACCTTGTTAGGAATATTATTCCCTAGTGTGTTCTTGTCTTTCCATCTACTAGCGCCGCAGATTGGACAATTCTGCAAATCTTTGTTATCCCCCGTTATAAAAAGCAATCATTTACATTAGCATGTATCGATTCGTATCCTGACCCGGTCATTTTATATGTCTTCTTTATGTCATAGTATGTGACACACGGTAAATTTTCACAAAAATTTAACTAATAATTAGTAATTTATTATTACTAAGCATAAGTCATTAAGCATGCATAAGCTTAGCCTGATCATCTGAGTAGATAACTCGCATACGGTAAACTATTGCATCACGTTTGCATTCATATCATTTTATGAATATTTCATTTCAGTTTGTCTTATGATTAAATTGTAAGACGAGAGGTTATCTCGTTTTCCCCGTGACCTACTGCACGCGCCTGACACCATGATAAGGGCTTGATAAAACAAATGACAAACTTCCGTAATGAAAAATATTACAAAGATAATAATATCTCCGATGCGTAACTATAAGATATTACGTTATAAAAATTTTCAAACAATGATACTTCAATCACAATTTAATATCGCGGGACACAAAGTACTTAACACACTTACACTTAAATAAAAACCTCTATAAGACTCAAACACAATTAAAATATAAATGTAACACAAATACATACATGTACACAAATAAATCGTAACTATACTATACATATACATACCTACGTTTATATTCTTCCTTTTAGATAAAAACCTTTTATTAAATGATGAGTTAATGCACCCTTTGTTTTTCTTTCCCCACACACGTTTATATTCAATTTACTCTTAAAGGTAAACCTTTTAATAAAAGTGAGATATATTATCCCTTTTGTCCTCTCTTCCCACTCACGACAAACACAAAGGCAGAGAAAAGATATCAATCTTCTTCTTCAACCTCTAGACCTGTAGCCTCTCATATAGGTGAATCTCCCCAGTGTAAACCAACATACCCCTTTTCATTATTCTCCATCTTCCCTCACCAAAACCATGTAAGTTTTGTCTCTCAAATCCACTCCTTGATGCGCCTGCTACCATTCGAACGAATCCAAGAGGAATCAAGACAAAGTCATCCAAGAGAATCATATCTCCACACCAATCTATCTTGAGCCAAAAGTCAAGATTTTTCTAAGGTTTTGGAAGCTAACCTAATTCGGCTTCAATCCAAAACACCAAGAAGAGAGAGATAGTCAAGCTCCTTCCCAAGATACTCCTTTATCTCTAGTAGAGATGCAAACGCCCCAAACTCATTTCCTATCATTTTTACCAAAAAACTAGGGTTTGTGAAACTTAGGGTTTTCATAAATTGATTTGGGGGTTTTGCAATTGGAAGTGTGTAGGAGCTAATTCAAGTCTTGTTTGGTTCGAATCCAAGAAGCAATTTTCGTTTCTCACCCATCACTCTCGAGTTGAGGTTATTTACCTTTCTTGTTGTAATGTTTATGTTGTTTTATGATATTAAGCTTGGAAAATTTTATCAATGAAATTGTTATACGAATTGGGTCATGTCGATTTTTAATTGTTCTTGGTTACCATGTCAAGTTTTGAAGTTGGTCATTCATTTGGTATATGTGCTTAAACATCCTGTCGAGAGGCATGAAAAGGAAATTGTGCTATATTTGATGCGTTAACAAAAATTGCTTGGTTGCTATGTTGAGTTTTGCTCTAATCTTTACTTGTTTAAATGATGGTTGTCTAAAAATAAGATGTCACTTAGGTGTTGTGTTGAGTTTCCTGTCGAGTCATATAAACCAAGAATTAGAGAAGTTGAGTTTTACATGATATAATCTTTGGGTTGACAAACAATCTATGTTACATGAACTTAAGTGGTCATTTGCAAGGGTCCGTTTGGCTTTCTGTCGAGAGTGGGGAACAAGAAAAAGGTAGATGAGTCAAGTCTTACGAAGTATACTAGCAACCCATGTTGGTACTCACATTTTCAGTCGACATTATAATATTTAAAGGGTGTCGAACCTTGATTATAACCTTTCTTAAACTTGAGGAACATGTTCGTCATCTTAGTGTCTTTTGACTCAAATTTTAGTAGTGAATCTTATGTCTAAGTCGCTAGGTATGACAAGGGAGAAACTCAAGTCAAGAGTGCTCATGTGTTAAAATATATTTCGAGTAAACTATACTTGTCTAGTTCCGTAAGAGTAAAACGGTTAACGATTAGAACCAAGTCGAGTAGTACTCAACTAACAAGAGGTATCGTCACCCCTTTGCTCTCATGTCCTAGTTAATGATGTTAGCAAAATCTCGTTCGAGTCAAGTCTCATTATATCATCTTCCTTGTTAGCTTGTCTACAATAAAGTACATGCTAGTCATCACTATGGATGTGCTTGAGTCTAGGTAAGTGAGTCGACAACTCCATTGTGGTGGTACCATGATGATGGGTCGTACTCACTAGTCGAAGAGTTCGGCTTCACGAATGGAAGCATGAGCAAACGAGATTCTCGAGCCGAGTTGCTCACGTGAAGTCTTGAAACAAAAAGTTCATATATGTCAAAATAACACTTAGTAGTGTAATATTGAAAATGGTCATATACAAAAGTGTGAGTAGCCACCTGTTGCATTTCCCCTACTGGATCAGGCCTTCCCACCATCAGTGGGCCGCAGCCCTTTCCTCTTCATATCGTTGCAAATACAACATCGGGCCAGGTCCAAGCACCAAGTTATTTTCTCAATGGGCCGCAGCCCATGGCTTTTATGTGTACTTACTATGAATTAGGTCGAATAAGGTGTTACGGAAAATTTATTTGGAGATCAAACAACAAAACCAGTCCCGTCCACCCTTTCCTTTCTTTTCGTTACGCTTTAATGTCAAATATGTATAAAAGTCCTAATACAATTTGACAAGCACAAGCATTCTACTACACGAAAACAAGAAATAAAAAATGTAATCTATTAAAATAAAGTTACATCAAAGATGGACATCGTCGTGTCGGATAAACAGAAGTATATGTCAAGTAATTCACTAGTCAAATTTATAAATGTGAAACACTCAATTTTTGTCGAACAAATAAAGACCACTATATTATTTCATCATATATTAAATTTGAAAGTCTTCAAATCTAACTCAAGTATTTTTCTAAATACAATTAGAAAATAAATTAACTATAATTTTGACAATACCATTTTGTGTCAACTTGAACAAGTATGTATACATTTATATACTTACTGAGGGAACCTTGTAATTATTTTTCTTATCAAACTTTGGATTTTAAAACCGTATTAATGTCAACATGAAAAGTATATATATATACTTTACTAGTAAAAATATATTAACAATTTTTTACAAACTTCGATTGGTATTAATACACTTTGTAAGAACAATTGAACCATTTTAAGTATGTAATACTTAAAAATAATTAAAACATTGCCCTCCTTATCTAGGTCGCGTGTCGGTGCCGCTTCACAACATTCACTGGATCCCACTTTTGGATTGCACTTTGCTAAGGTGAGTCTCATAGCCCCTCTTTTATTTGATAAACTGTTTTATACATATTGGGGTGAGAAATATGCAAAACCTTTTATGGACCTAAACTATTGCATGATTACTATTACATGGTTTAGCCTAAGCCCTTATGTCCCTAGAGAATGCCCTTTTTCATGAACCGTCAATTCCCCATTGGAAAACGCGAATGTTATAAATAGATCTATTGAGGGTCTCCGTCGGTTGGGTTGGTCATCGCATTGGCGAAACGTATATCATGTCAGAATCGAGTGTTGAGGGACAAAACACTCGCTATGGGCCCCTATATTGTATGACATCTTTTAGCATACAGAAACTGTCGTAGTATCGGTTGCATGAACTTAGAGCTAACGTAATAGACATTCATCCATATATCATTATATTCGTTGTAATGATTATATGACTTGCTTATGGTCCAAACTTACTATTTTAATCTAAACCTATGAACTCACCAGCTTTTAGCTGACCTTTTTAGCATATTTTCTCGGTGCTTAGTTATGACCACGGATGCAAGGCAAGAGGCGGATAAATGGTCGTAGTAATATCTAAAGAAGTGTTTTTACACAAAAACGATGTTTTATATTGGGACCACTAAAATTATGGGATGTGCCCATTTATCTAAACAATGTTGTAAGGTAATGTTTTAAAATATTTTATGAAATTAAACGGAATATGTATTCCGTTCTTTATTGCTTGTGTTATGATTTACCAATTTCGTAACGCTCCCAAATGACACGTATGCTTCTGCTAAACCAAATTTGGGGGTGTTACAGATTGGCATCAGAGCCAAGGTTATAGAGAACTAGGTACATATAAATCCTAAACTATAACTACTTTTTACAAAAATATCATACTACGACCGCCAGTTGCCGCTTGCCTTACTTGCCATACTACTTAGAATTCATTTAAATAGGATTGCATGTTTTATTTCCTATTTACTTATACACTATTTCATATTCATCATGAGTATATTTTTCCACATACTTACACATATGCACCGTCTTGTCACAGACCATGCCTTCACCGGCCTTCCTCACGATGTTCAGGAGGACATCCTACTTGCTCACTCACCTACCATCCATCAGCTTTCACACTTGGCCACAGATCCGTACATTCAGGCCACTCTAGCAGCTCAGGCCGTTATTGCACCTACTCCATCTGACCGAATCTCTACCACCACTCCATCACTTTGTTGACACGCAGGCGAAAACCCGCATGATTGTGAGTACACGGATACAGAGCCAGCGGTATTCATTCATGCACCCACTAGCCTCTCGGATGACTTGCTTACATGGGTCCTTCCACTACTTGAGTCAACGACACCATCATCCACTGAGGTCACTCACCGGCACTTCAGGAGAGCTCTGATTCCTACTCGGATGAAGACGGAAGAAGAGGAAGAGGATCCTAAGGAGGCTACCCGAGCCTATGCCGATTGAGTGTTCCTAGGCATGTTAGCATAGCGGCAGATATGAGTACCGCGGGGTCTCGAGATTGTCTAGAGTGAAGACAGAGCTCCAGGATGGCTCAGAGATTGAGCGATGACATGGACATTGATGCACCATTTGGGTTGGGACAAAGAGGCGCTTTCCTCCGTAGCCGGGAGGAAAGTAATGAGGTTGCTTGGAGATATATTGGTTGTGTGGTCCGGTTCTATACCACATATTGCGAGCCCGAGCTACAGTCCGTCATCACCTTCATTCATACCATATGCATCAGACATGGAGCGCCTTGCTCGCGCCACTAGACAGCTTGAGACCATTGAGGAAGCTGCACCGTTGAGGCACCGTGTGCGTGCCGGATCTATCAGGATCTCCAGATGATGAGCTGACCCTCACTAAGAGGATATTCATACAGTTAGATTCTCATGAGACCTTGTTAGGGGTCCATACTGATCAGTTGGAGAGAGTCGATCCAGACGCTTGCAGCTTGGCTTCAGCAGCGTGTTGAGGGTTTAGCGGACCGAGTCACCGATGTGTTGTTTGAGTATGGAGCTAGAGAGGCATGAGAGGATTGGATGGGTTACAGAGTTTGAGGCTCCGGGTTGAGGATGTTAGAGAGTTGGATAGCAGGACACGGGCCTTGGGCGAGAGGTCAAGCCGGTATGCACGGCCGACTTGAGGAGCTAGAGCGCATCCAGTGGATTGCTAGAGATACTGCCAGGGAAGAATGGCAGAGGACCACAGGTTTAGAGTCCATGTTAGCATCTCAGATGAGACGTATCGCGAGTTTGGAGGATACACAGCGAGAGTTGATTGCTACCATTGAGCGCCTACGTACGAGCGTGGACATCCTTAGATCTTATTGCATGATGTATCACACTAAACTGGATTATAACAGTTAGTGTTAGTTATTACTCTTGTACTTCAGTTGTATTTCCATTGTATTTCCATTGTATTTCAGTTATATTCCATCTAGTATCTCATCATGTACTTTAGGAACCTTGTAACCGAAGTTCTATCTATGTCAAAATTATTTTCCTATCCAATTGTCTTTCTTTCATAGATTGCTCATATGATCTATCTGCGATATGTACACAATTACTTGGCACTTACCTTGTTTAAAAGGTTCTATATCTCATTACCTTTCTTACTGCAGAAATGCCGCCAAAACGAAGATCAAACCGTACCAACCATGGTGGAGCTCCCAATGCTCCTATTCCAGCGAGAGTTACTGCAACCAAAGGCTGCAAACACTGCTATTCCAAACAGAGTCACACGCCGACTGATTAGATCCACTGCTACTCTCATTAGGGGCTACTCCAATCCAACCTACCATGAATCATGCCATGATAGATCAACTAGTCAATGAGCGAGTGAACGCCGCTTTGGCTGCGGCAAACCACTCGTCTACTAATGCTGGAACTTCGAGACCACCCACCCACAGCCGCACTTGTACCTATCAGGACTTTCGTAAGACCATGACTGGAGGCTTTAGTGGAACCGAAGGAGCTGTCGGTCTGACTAGATGGATCGAGAAGCTCGAGACTGTGTTCCGAATCTGAAATTGTGAAGAAGAGTCTAAGGTTAAGTACGCATCATTCACTTTCACAGATGCTTGCCTTGACCGGTGGAACAATTTTCTGAAATCTGCTAGTATCGATGTTGCCTATGCCATGCCATGGGAGAGCTTCAAGGAGATGGTACTTCGAAAGAATCTGTCCCTCGTAATGAGATCAAGAAGCTAAAGCATGAGTTTTGGAACCTCAAAGTTCAAGGCACCAATATGGCTGCTTATAACCAGCGTTTTCAAGAACTAGCCTTGTTGTGCCCTGAAATGGTTCAAAGCCGAGACCCGATTGTTGGAGAGGTACATCGGGAGGACTTCCCAATCTATCAAGGGCAATGTCACCACTTCTAAGGCTGCTGATCTTCATGAAACCATTGCAATAGCCAACAAACTCATGGATCAAGTGATTGAGGATTCCATGGACAAAGTGGTTGACAATAAGAGGAAATGGGACGACCACTCTCGAAGCTACAACAACAATGGATACCGTGGCAACAACAATGGAAACAACAACAACAATGGAACAAAAGGCAAAATGTTGCTAGAGCATATGCAGGTGGGATTGAAGAAAGAAACCGTGCAGGGGACTTCACCACTGTGTAACCGATGCACTTGCATCACAAAGGGCAGTGTACTGTCAAGTGCCGTATGCTCGTCAGAAAATCGGACACTTGACCGAAACGAGGTCCAAGTCATTGGCGACGGTTCAAACAGCTCCGCTCATTTCAGGGACCCAAAAGCTGCTATAACTTGCTTTGGTTGTGGTGAAAAAAGGTCATTATAAGAATGAATGCCGAAAGACCAGAAACCAAGGCAATGGAGGAAATCAAGGAAACCGAGGAAATCCAGGAAGCCATGGAAATGGCAGGGTTCAGGGAAATGTTGGACAACCAAGTAATCAGGGAAATGGCGAAGGAGCTCGTGGAAGAGTTTATGCTGTGACCAAAGTGGAAGCTCAGGAAGACCCGAATGTTGTGACGGGTACGTTCCTTATAAATAACCGTTATGCATCCATATTGTTTGATACGGGAGCCGATAGGAGTTTTGTTTCTAATGCATTTAGTCCACTACTCGATATTGCCCCAACTGCATTAGGCAATGCATACAATGTGGAACTAGCTAACGGAAACGTAGAAAGGGTAGATACCATCATAAGAGGTTGCACCCTGAATCTGTTAAACCACCCATTCAATATCGATTTGATACAAGTAGCATTGGGTAGTTTCGACGTCATCATCGGGATGGATTGGTTATCAAAATACCATGCTGCCATCATTTGTGACGAGAAGCTTGTCCAAGTACCCTATGGAGATGAAGTCTTAACTATAGAAGGAGACAGAAGTGATAGAAGGAACGCTTCAAGACTGCATGTCATTTCCTGTACCAAAGTGTTGAGGTGTATCGAGGAAGGATGCCACATCTCTCCTAGCACAAGTCACAGGAAAGGACAAAAAGGAAGAAAAAGCGTCCGGAAGACGTACCAATAGTGAGAGAATTTCTTGAGGTCTTTCCGAAGACTTGCCAGGGACTCCCGCCAACCCGACAGGTTGAATTTCAAATCGATTTAGTGCCTGGTGCCGCACCGGTGGCAAGAGCACCTTATCGATTAGCTCCAACGAACTCGGGAGTTATCAAACCAGTTGTCGGAGCTTGCAGAAAAAGGGTTCATTAGACCAAGCTCATCACCATGGGGAGCACCACTCCTATTCATCAAGAAGAAAGACGAAACTTTTAGGATGTGCATTGACTATCGTGAGTTGAATAAACTAACCATTAAGAACCGTTACCCACTCTCGAGAATCGATGACTTATTCGATCAACTTCAAGGTTCAAGTGTTTATTCAAAAATCGACTTAAGGTCAGGATACCATCAACTAAGAGTTCGAGAAGAAGACATTCCCAAAACCGCCTTCAGAACTCGTTATGGACATTACGAGTTTCAAGTCATGCCTTTTGGGTTAACCAATGCACAGTGTGTTCATGGACCTCATAAACCGAGTGTGTAAACCCTACCTGGATAAATTTGTGATCGTATTCATTGACGATATCCTAATTTACTCCAAGAGTGTGAAAGATCACGAGGAGCATCTTAGAATGATCTTGAAATTGTTGAAGAAGGAAGAACTGTATGCTAAGTTCTCGAAGTGTGAGTTTTGGATATCGACTGTGCAATTCCTAGGCCATGTAATTGATGACAGGGGCATTCATGTAGATCCCGCTAAGATCGAGTCAATAAAGGATTGGGCGACACCCACAACACCTCTTGAAATACCAATTCTTAGGACTCGCTGGATACTACAAAAGATTCATTGAAGGTTTCTCAAAGATTGCCAAATCTTTAACCAAGCTAACCCAAAAAAACACCAAGTTTGACTGGGGAGAAAAAGAAGAAGAAGCTTTTCAACTCCTTAAAGAAAGGTTGTGTAGTGCACCTATTCGGCCTTACCGAAGGTAGTGAAGACTTTGTTGTTTATTGCGACGCTTCACATAAGGGGCTAGGAGCGGTGTTAATGCAAAGAGAAAAGGTGATAGCATACGCCTCCCGCCAGTTGAAGACTCATGAGAAAAACTACACGACGCACGATTTGGAGTTAGGATCAGTTGTGTTCGCACTCAGAATTTGGAGACATTATTTATATGGCACGAAGTGTGTCGTATACACCGATCACAAAAGCCTACAACACATTTTGGATAAAAAAGAACTGAACATGAGACAACGCCGATGGTTGGAGTTACTCAGTGATTACGCATGCGAGATTCGTTACCATCCGGTAAAGCGAATGTAGTTGCTTGATGCTCGAGTAGAAAAGAACGACCAAAACCTCTTAGAGTCAGATCTTTGGGTATGACAATTAGTTCACCTCTTCCATCCAAGATTCTCGAGGCTCAATTGGAAGCACTCAAGGAAGAAAATCGTTCGAATGAAAACCTTTACTAGATGCCGGAAAGTGAAAATGGATTCGTAAAGAGGTCGGATGGAATTTTGTGTTTCAAAGAGCGAAGTTGGATACCACTTTATGGAGGAATTCGCGATATCATTATGCACGAATCCCACAAGTCTAAATACTCCATCCACCCGGGATCCGACAAGATGTATCTCGATCTGAAGAAATTGTACTGGTGGCCAAACATGAAAGCCGACATTGCAACATATGTCAGCCGATGCTTAACCTGTTCAAAAGTCAAAGCCGAACATCAGAGACCCTCAGGTCTACTAGTACAACCCGAAATTCCCGAATGGAAATGGGAACGTATAACAATGGACTTTATCACTAAGCTACCTAAAACCTCTAAAGGCTACGACACTATTTGGGTAATAGTTGACCGTCTCACCAAGTCAGCACATTTTCTACCGATGAAAGAAAGTGACGGAATGGACAAACTTGCACAACTATACCTGAAGGAAATCATCGCGCGTCATGGTGTACCAATCTCCATCATCTCGGACAGAGATAACCGTTTCACCTCAAATTTCTGGAAATCGCTCCAAGATGCTTTAGGATCTAAACTCGATATGAGCACCGCTTACCATCCTCAAACTGATGGAAAAAGCGAAAGAACCATTCAAACACTGGAGGATATGCTAAGAGCATGTGTGATAGACTTTGGAAATGGCTGGGATAAGCACTTGCCATTAGCCGAGTTTTCTTACAATAACAGCTATCACACAAGCATCAAAGCCGCACCATATGAAGCACTCTATGGTCGGAAGTGTAGATCACCTATGTGTTGGGCCGAAGTTGGAGAAAGTCAACTTACTGGTCCGGAGTTAATTCAAGAAACTACTGAGAAGATTGTACAAATCAAAAACCGACTGCAAGCAGCTCGTGACCGTCAAAAGAGCTACGCGGATAAAAGAAGGAAACCACTTGAGTTTCAAGTGGGAGATAAAGTTATGCTCAAAGTTGCGCCATGGAAGGGTGTAATCCGTTTCGGAAAACGTGGAAAGTTAAATCCTCGTTACATTGGACCTTTCAAAATTCTCGCAAGAATCGGACCGGTAGCGTACCGACTTGAATTACCACACGAACTCAGCTCTGTGCACAACGTGTTTCACGTATGCAACTTGAAGAAATGTCTTTCTGATGAAACTCTTGCTATTCCCTTGGAAGAAATCCAAGTTGACGAAAGATTGAATTTTGTCGAGGAACCCATTGAAATTATGGATAGAGAAATCAAACGGCTTAAGCAAAGCCGCATCCCGATCGTCAAAGTCCGTTGGAACTCTCAAAGAGGTCCGAATACACGTGGGCGTGAAGACCAATTCAAGCGTAAATACCCACACCTTTCTCTACTTCAGCAAGTAATCCTAACGAAAACGAGGACGGTTTTCTCTTCTAAGCGGGGGATGTGACACACGGTACATTTTCACTAAAATTTAACTGATAATTAGTAATTTATTATTACTAAGCATGAGTCATGAAGCATGCATAAGCTTTGCCTGATCATTTGAGTAGATAACTCGCATACAGTAGATAATTGCACCACTCTTGCATTCATATCATTTTATGAATATTTCATTTTTGTCTTATGATTTAAATTGTAAGACGAGAGGTTATCTCGTTTTCCCCAGTGACCGACAGTGCACGCGTGCCGACACTATGATAAGGGCTTGATAAAGCAAATGACAAATGTCCGTGATATGGAATATTACAAAGAAAAAAATATATTTTTGAACCGTAACTATAAGATTCTACGTTATAAAAATTTTCAAACAATGATACTTCGGTCACAATTTAATATCGCGGGACACAAAATATTTAACATACTTTCACTTAAGCAATAACTCTATTAAGACTCAAATACAATTGATACATAAGTATAATGTATATACATACATTTTCACAACTTGTGCTATAAGTATAATACATATATGCATACACATTTTACATAAAAGAAAACCTTTACTTAAAAATTGAGATAATATCTCTTTGTCTTTCTCTTCCCACTGACAAACCCACAAAGGCAAGCAGAGAATGAAGATATCAAATCTTCATCTTCAACCTCTAGACCTGCGCCTCTCATATAGGTCGAATCTCCCAAATTAGTAAACCAACATACCCCTTTTCATTATTCTCCATCTTCTCTCACCAAAACCATGTAAGTTTTGTCTCTCAAATCCACTCCTTGATGCGCCTGCTACCATTCGAACGAATCCAAGAGGAATCAAGACAAAGTCATCCAAGAGAATCATATCTCCACACCAATCTATCTTGAGCCAAAGTCCAAGATTTTTCTAAGGTTTTGGAAGCTAACCAAATTCGGCTTCAATCCAAAACACCAAGAAGAGAGAGATAGTCAAGCTCCTTCCCAAGATACTCCTTTATCTCTAGTAGAGATGCAAACGCCCCAAACTCAGTTTCCTTATCATTTTTACCAAAAACTAGGGTTTGTGAAAGTTAGGGTTTTCAAAAATTGATTTGGGGGTTTTGCAATTGGAAGTGTGTAGGAGCTAATTCAAGTCTTGTTTGGTTCGAATCCAAGAAGCAATTTTCGTTTCTCCACCATCACTCTCGAGTTGAGGTTATTTACCTTTCTTGTTGTAATGTTTATGTTTTTTTATGATATTAAACTTGGAAAATTTTATCAATGAAATTGTTATACGAATTGGGTCATGTCGATTTTTAATTGTTCTTGGTTACCATGTCAAGTTTTGAAGTTGGTCATTCATTTGGTATATGTGCTTAAACATCCTGTCGAGAGGCATGAAAAGGAAATTGTGCTATATTTGATGCGTTAACAAAAATTGCTTGGTTGCTATGTTGAGTTTTGCTCTAATCTTTACTTGTTTAAATGATGGTTGTCTAAAAATAAGATGTCACTTAGGTGTTGTGTTGAGTTTCCTGTCGAGTCATATAAACCAAGAATTAGAGAAGTTGAGTTTTACATGATATAATCTTTGGGTTGACAAACAATCTATGTTACATGAACTTAAGTGGTCATTTGCAAGGGTGCGTTTGGCTTTACAGAGTGGGGAACAAGAAAAAGGTAGATGAGTCAAGTCTTACGAAGTATACTAGCAACCCATGTTGGTACTCACATTTTCAGTCGACATTATAACATTTAAAGGGTGTCGAACCTTGATTATAACCTTGCTTAAACTTGAGGAACATGTTCGTCATCTTAGTGTCTTTTGTATCAAATTTTAGTAGTGAATCTTATGTCTAAGTCGCTAGGTATGACAAGGGAGAAACTCAAGTCAAGAGTGCTCATGTGTTAAAATATATTTCGAGTAAACTATACTTGTCTAGTTCCGTAAGAGTAAAATGGTTGACGATTAGAACCAAGTCGAGTAGTACTCAACTAACAAGAGGTATCGTCACCCCTTTGCTCTCATGTCCTAGTTAATGATGTTAACCAAATCTCGTTCAAGTCAAGTCTGGTACTTAATCATCTTCCCTTGTTAGCTTGTCTACAATAAAGTACATGGTAGTCATCACTATGGATGTGCTTGAGTCTAGGTAAGTGAGTCGACAACTCCATTGTGGTGGTACCATGATGATGGGTCGTACTCACTAGTCGAAGAGTTCGGCTTCACGAATGGAAGCATGAGCAAATGAGTCTCGAGCGAGTTGCTCACGTGAAGTCTTGAAACAAAAAGTTCATATATGTCAAAATAACACTTAGTAGTGTAATATTGAAAATGGTCCTATACAAAGGTGTGAGTAGCCACTGTTGCATTTCCCTTGGATCAGGCCAACCTTACACCATCAGTGGGCGGCCCTTTTCCTCTTCATCTCGTTGCAAATACCACATCGGGCCAGGTCCAAAACTTGCACCAAGTTATTTTCTCAATGGGCCGCAACCCATGGCTTTATGTGTAGCAGCTATGGTCGGTCGAATAAGGTGTTACCCCGAAAAATTTATTTGGAGATCAAACAACAAACCAGTCCCCGTCCACCCTTTCCTTTCTTTTCGTTACATACCTTTTAATGTCAAATATGTATAAAAGTCCTAATACAATTTGACAAGCACAAGCATTCTACTACACGAAAACAAGAAATAAAAATGTAATCTACTTGAAATAAAAGTTACATCAAAGATGGACGTCGATCGTGATCGGATAAACAAGTATATGTCAAGTAATTCACTAGTCAAATTTATAAATGTGAAACACTCAATTTTTGTCGAACAAATAAAGACCACTATATTATTTCATCATATATTAAATTTGAAAGTCTTCAAATCTAACTCAAGTATTTTTCTAAATACAATTAGAAAATAAATTAACTATAATTTTGACAATACCATTTTGTGTCAACTTGAACAAGTATGTATACATTTATATACTTACTGAGGGAACCTTGTAATTATTTTTCTTATCAAACTTTGGATTTTAAAACCGTATTAATGTCAACATGAAAAGTATATATATATACTTTGTAGTAAAACTATATTAACAATTTTTACAAACTTACGATTGGTATTAATACACTTTGTAAGAACAATTGAACCATTTTAAGTATGTAATACTTAAAAAAATGAATTAAAACATTGCCCTCCTTATCTAGGTGGCGTGTGGTGCGCTTCACAACATTCACTAGATCCCACTTTTGGATTGCACATTTGCTAAGGTGAGTCTCATAGCCCTCTTTTACTTGATAAACTGTTTTATACATCTTGGGGTGAGAAATATGCAAAACCTTTTTATGGACCTAAACTATTGCATGATTACTATTACGTGGTTTAGCCTAAGCCCTTATGTCCCTAGAGAATGCCCTTTTTATGAACCGTCAATTCCCCATTGGGAAGCGTGAATGTTATAAATAGATCTATTGAGGGTGACTCCTCCGTTCGGTTGGTCATCGTGAGGCCAAGGCGAGCGTATATCATGTCGAATCGAGTGAGGGGGACAAAACACTCGCTATGGGCCCCTATATTGTATGACATCTTTTAGCATACAGAAACTGTCGTAGTATCGGTTGCATGAACTTAGAGCTAACGTAATAGACATTCATCCATATATCATTATATTCGTTGTAATGATTATATGACTTGCTTATGGTCCAAACTTACTATTTTAATCTAAACCTATGAACTCACCAGCTTTTAGCTGACCTTTTTTAGCATATTTTCTCAGGTGCTTAGTTATGACCACGGATGCAAGGCAAGAGGCGGATAAATGGTCGTAGTAATATCTAAAGAAGTGTTTTTACACAAAAACGATGTTTTTATATTGGGACCACTAAAATTATGGGATGTGCCCATTTATCTAAACAATGTTGTAAGGTAATGTTTTAAAATATTTTATGAAATTAAACGGAATATGTATTCGTTCTTTATGCTTGTGTTATGATTTACCAATTTCGTAACACTCCCAAATGACATGCGTATCTTCCGCTAAACCAAATTTGGGGGTGTTACAATAAGTGATAACATGAACTTTAAAACTTAAAGTTAACTAACTCACGACACTTGTCACGACGTCATTAGACTATTGGACAAACAAGTGACTTTGGACTCGTAACAATCATCAACATTGCACATTCAATAATTAGACAATAAAACCATCTGTTGACTAACATAATGTCTTTCGATATGTTGGTTCTTTTGGCTAAATGTATTTCGAATCCGCGACATGGGCGCCAAATGAATGTGGATGCACCAAATGTTCTCACCGTTCTGATATCTTCCTAATGGCTATCCGATGAAGATTGGAAAGAACAACCTTTGTGTTGACTTTGAAACTCTCACCGCTCGAGTCTTCTTGTTTGATTGCGTGGATATTGAAGAATCATCCTTATCAGAATGCTCTCTAATTACGCTACTGATGCGAGATCTATATTCATCGATTCTGACTTCAATCAAATGATCAAAGGACAACGGCGTGGCGGTGACTCTCAATGACAAACAAGTCACCATCACACTGCAGATTTAAGGTTGTTCTTCTCATTCCGATCATCGAGCCAACGAACTCATTGCCACACCAATGAAGAGAGCGTTCTACGGTTCCTAATCGATATTGGTTATGATGAAGCTACAGGAGTAATCACTAAGCATTCACATGTGGATCTTAAGAATATTCCTCAACCATGGAGAACACTCTACATGATCATCACCAAATCGGTTTCTGGTCGTGACAGTGTCTATGAGCATCCCAATCTCATGGAACTGCAAATCTTTTGGGCTTTGGTCAACATGAAGCACATTGAAGTCGGCTCGATATGGGACGACATGATGACATTCCTCAAGAAGTTGGCTCAAAGATCCCTTATATCAAATATACAAAACTGTTGATCCAAAGAGCTCTTGGACTCAATCCTGATATCCCCAAGAGACTTAATGACCCCAACAATCATGACATGTTGTATGAACCAACTCTAACGGTCAGATTCAAAGAGTCAACAACAAAGAAACAATGTCTGTCTTGCCGGGACCACTTCTCGATGCAATTAAACGACTTTACTCATACAAAAGGTATCAGGTAGCAGTTGATGAAGGTAAAGTTGGTTCTCTCGATGATAAGTCTTCTGTACCTACCGTGAAGAAGAGGTAGTGCGAGGAGTGTTGCAAGCCTGAGAGTCAAAGGAAGTTCCCTAAGAAACCACGCGCAAAAGGAAAGTTCCTTCTAAAGAAACTGTTCCTATTCCCACTCCCAAGCCGAACAACAAAGACGACTAGAAACTGAAAAAGCTCGAATGGAGACGAAGAGGTCTTCTACGAAGCTGCAACCGACGTTACTCAATCGGTAGCTAAACCTCCCAGTCCACCGGTGACAAAGGTAAAGGGAAGACTCATGTGATTGAACATGATAAGGAGAGCTCTGAAGAAGAACCAATAGATGAGCAAAAGGAATATGAAAGGAAGTTGAAGGAACTCAGACATAAACATCTTGCCGAAGCATTTGCAAAGGATCAAATGGGTGGCCAGGAGGGTCGGTGGTGGAGTTCAATCTACACCAATTCCGATCCGGTTAATCAACCCGATAAGGGCCGGTGCCACCACTCTTGAGCAACAACAAAACCCCGGAGGAACCAGAAAAAAGAGAAGCGAGAAAAGACGATGAAGAGGCCATGACTCATAAAGCGAAGAGGAAGCTAGGATTCAGGCTGAAAAAGACTAAAAGCTGGAAAAGATGACTATGATGATTTTCTTCTCAATAGTCAATTCGTTCCGAGGAAAACTTGATCCTCAAAGGACCCGAATCACCTCACATCTCATCATCGGACTCATCTTCTCATTCTTCACCACCACCATCCAAAAGATCAACCAGATCCACATCCAAATCATGATGAAGCCAACGCCTCTTGGATCTCTCAGCTAAGACACGAATCGTTAAAGTGTCAAGCAGTCGAAAAAAGACGTGCTTTACAAAAATTTGAATTTTCTCGTTCAGTGCAGTATCTTCATGACGAGAATGACAAGATGCAATTTGAAAGGGAATATGTCCAGAAGCTCATGAAAGATGATCTTCAAGGGAAAATGAATGAAATGATCAAAGGTTACACTCACAAGTACCTTCTTGACATCGTTCCTTGAGTTACAAAGGAGATGTTTACCAAACAACTCTATCCTAATCTATTACATTTGGCCAAGAAAACTATGAGATCAACACCAATGCATGTCAATATCAACCCAGTTGATCCCATAATATTCTCGATCTTTGAATTGCTTAACGGCTCGTTAGCTCAAATGTCTAAATGATGCAACACACTTCCTCGAAGGTAAATTATTTGAAGCACTGCTGGAATACCAACTCAAATCAGCTTACAGGGAAGAAGCTCAATGGCCTAAACGTCCAAGAGACGATGAAGATAAGGATACGGATAAGAGTGATGAGCCTAAACGTCCGAAGACTGGTGAATCATCTTCAATGCAACCTCCACCCCAAAGGACTCCAGCTCAACCACAATCTCCTCCTTGATCTTCTACTGAAAAACCTCAGGATTCTGAGTTACCACCCAGACTGCACTCGAAAACTGGTGATCACTTTCAGTATAATGGTGGTGACGAGATGAGGAAATCCCTGACCCCCAACAACAACCCATCTCTCCCAGCATAACAAAGGAACCAGCATCCTCCTCTAGGCCTAAGAAGAAGAATAAGAAGAGGCGACTAAGGCAGATATCGTTTCATGGCTAGACGATGATGACATCGAATACGAATGGTTTTCCACACTTGTTGCTGCTACACCCACCTTAACGGAAGACCAAGATATGGTAGGAGGTAGTACGCTGGAGCATGCTAAGTTACTACAATCAAAGTTCCGAGTGAAGAAGATGACGAAATCAAAGTTGAAGCGTATCAAGAATGAAGCCTTTCAGATACTCAAAGACAGCTCGGAAAGTGCGATTGAGGTTGAATATCACCTTGAAAACATAGCACGAGCCATGTCCAACAACATTGATTGGCTCAACCCTGAAGCAAACATCGAATACACCCGCAAAGACAAAGCTCCATACTACACATGGACTACTAAACCCTTACCTACCATCGGTCAACCAGATCAACCTAAGATTCCATTTCGATACTTCTTCAACAACGACCTGGAATTTCTTCTGCACGGTAGCGATAGCTCAAAGAAATACGCTACATCACTGACACTTCCATTCCCTGAATCCATTTACTCCAACTGCATAGCTATCGAAGAAAAGGCTACCCACATGTTCAACAACAGAGTGGAAGAGTATGACCTCAATGCACTGTACGGGATTCACCATTGGCCGGAACGCCGACGAATCTACTACAGAAGCTGCCATGTTCATAAATCTCAACATGAAGTGTTTAGTAATCAAGGGATCGTTGCTGTTAAGCATATCGCTCTTTCGTTCAAATGGGATTACACCTTTCTCAAGCATATTGTCGTCAAACGACAAGACGAAAAGGACTATGCATTCTGTGAAGCAGACTTTCAGAATCTGTCTCTCAAGGACATTGAAGATCTGTATCTTGCCAAAGTACAGGGAAGAATGAGACAATTCTCAACTGAAATTCAACGCGAATACATAGTCCTTGCTCATCTTCATCAGAAGCATCGTGATCCAGGAACGTGTAGAAGATTTGCAACTTGTTGTTGAGTCATATCAGACTCGTGTCAACTTCACCAGACCTAAGCTAGAACTTCCTAACATTAACCATCTCCCTCAATTCACTCTCATCAGAAAACCCTTTGGAGTTGTCTACCGCAGTGCACTCCACCGCAACTGCTTGATGGCGTGTAAGGAGCTTCATAAGTTTGGAGATTCAACATTGAAGCATGTCAGAGATGGGCTAGCTTATCGGTTAAAGGCAATTCAACAAGGCATTGGGTCACAAAAGAGATGGGATTCAAAGGAAAGACGGGATGTCAAGAGAATCATCAAGATGATTGATGAAAGGTTGTTTCGAAGGGACCAGTTCAGAACATTGGAAAGCTTCGTAGGTGGTCGTCAACGCATTAATATCACAGGCTATCAACGACCAGTTCGCATTCCTGGAGTTCTTGCTGACCTACCTGAAATTCCTGGTACCCCTTTATCTGTTTCAATTTCATATTTATTTGGATGTGTGACTATATATGACAATGGCTTGTGCACACATAACAGTGTACAACCCGTTCTGGTCAAGAGAGGACCCTGTGGTACGCTTCAGTGCCACAATCCTTATCAAAGGAGCGAAAGCTTCTTACTTTTAAGTAAACCTTTCATTTTTCAAAGGTTTTACTCAAAAGAACAAGTACTTCCCTTTATGATTTTCAAAACCTCAACAGTTTATATCACTTGTTGAGGGCGAGTATTTGACTTACAAACTTTGTTCACAAAATGTTCTTTGTGTAATCTTCCCACAAAACTCAAAATGGTCATATTTATTCTCAACATTTCTTCAAAAATAACATTGATATGCCATTTTTGAAGGGGAGAAAAATTATGTGATAAGAAATATGTTGTGTTTTTCTAGTTGAATCCTCGTGTGAAAAGACTTCAACCCATGAATTGACGGGAACAGAACAGTCATACATTGAAAAGATTTTTCTTCCAAAGACTTATCCAAGTAAATTGTACCTATCCGAGAAGCTCTTGATAGACATGAACTTTGACGGGTTTGACAACCTTTCGAGGTTTGTCCACACCTTCAAGGTAGTTATTAGAGCTAGTTGTCACCTAAAAGCTGACAATGTAACTCTTTAACTATGCAACGTAATCGTGTCTCACAAGGGATTGTCTATCTTGAGTCGATCAATTCAAAAGTGCGCGCTCTTCTCTGACCGTGCAGATTTCTGTCTTAACACTTAAGCACGTGTGGAGGGGGAGTATTTCTGCTAAAATATAAAACTCTCACAGTGGTACAAAATGTTTTTCATCCACAAACACTTCGAGAGATTTTCATGAAAATGGTTTTATGGCAATGGAGTTATAAGGTGATTAAGGTTAGGAATAACCGTCCTATCATCCGCCAAAGCTGGAGGGATCTACCCAAGGACACTACCAATAGTTAGAATTAGAAGTCCTTAGGTTTGATCATAAAAAGGAGAAAATGAGAATCGGAGAAAGAAGGAGTTGAAGAATTAAAAAGAAAAGCAAAGAAAATGGTGAATAGAAATAGCCCTCCATATTATTCAACTTAGGGCAGACACCGAGTTCAATTCATATGCTACTGGTTGTCACTAGATGACACCGGTATTGAAGATTAAAAGTCGTCATGGACCCAGTGACGCATGCACTAAACCTTCTTAGCCACTCAAGTTTCTCTCAACAGAAGCTTGTTTCATTCTCACAGGGAACCCTACGTAAACTATCAGCTTTCTCTTAGAGATTGCTGGTATTGAAGAAGGAGACCCTCTCCCTAGTCTCCGCTCAGGAAAACCAAAACGCACTATTAAGTCTAGAGCCAAGAGATTCATCAATAGATCTCTTAGGTACACTTGACATTTCATCACTTGCTGTTCAACAATAAGAACAACAGTGGTACGTTATCGAGTCCTACACAGATCTTAGCAATCTGTCAAGAACATTTATGAGAGGTTCACAATTGTAATCCTCAGTGATTGAATGGAAACTCCTGCCAGGGTCAACATCAAACAGCCCTGACAGCAGGTCGCTTTGGTAACTCCCCGTGGATTACGCTTAGTGGTCTCAAACGATCTACAGTCGTGGGTTGATGCTTAGGTGTACCTCAGCGACTCATATGAACCGTAGATGTACTTCGGTATATCGCGTTATCTCTCACTTTTGGGACTCCAGTTCAGGAACGGCCTTTGTGAGAATTAGAGTTGTGTTTTCACACTATGATGTTAACACTCTCGAAGTTCGAACTTGTAAGTGCCGGTATCCGCTTATTACTAACCTTTCTTATGTTTACTTCTTATGGAAGCTCTGGAGCAGACTGATCGTGCAGATTCTCCACATGCTCATACCAACATCATCACTTATGAAAGTTCTCTCATAATCAAAGGCAACACAAAGTCAGAATGAGTCTTCGTCAACAAAGAATCTACAAAGTTTAAAGACTTAAAGAACTTTATCAACTGTAATCCAACGTTAAAGAGCGTGTGAGCATGTTGGAGAAAGACGTGGAGACACTGGAGCAGCGAAGCTGACCTGATGCAGACAACAACAACATACTATCACTTTCAAAGAACAAAGATCAAAGAACAAAGATGATGTCAAAGCAGAATACTTCAAAGGTAACAATTTCTCTACACTGGGGAGATTGTTCGAATCAAGGCAATTCTTCTCACAAGAAAGAAGAATGTCAGAAGACGTCAAAGCTACTATTACATCAGCACCCTCACCGTCAGCATTCATTCATCACGAACACTTAGGGGGAGATTGTTGGAATCACTCCTAAAACTAATTCAAGTGTTAGTGATTCACATGTAATAGTTAGCTTAATATGGCCTTTATGTTAGTAATTAGCCTTAGGCTTATGTAGAAGGCCCATAAGCCTAGGCCTAGTCCAATAAGGAAAAGGAAGGGACTAGGAGTGTTGCCCTAGCTCCCTCTCCTATAAATACATTGTAATAACCCTCACTTAAGGGTTGGTTGTTCAATTTACTCTTTCATTCCTACGCCTAACTCTTCTTTATATTTATATGTGTGTGTTCATCCGATCTTCTCTCTATCTCTTTCTATTGTGCTTGTGTTGTAAACATTGTGACCTAACAATCACAAAAGCTATTAAGAAACCATTAGAAAATCAATCAAGGTACTTTATGTTGAAACATAGAAATCTTTGTACCTTGAAAGTTTATTTTCTTTTTGAAATGCTCCCCCTCAATATGTGCATCGATATACGAAAGAGTTTAGCACATATTAAATAGAACTTGCACTTTGAATCAAAACGATCATCTTTTATCAATTTTCATATTAAATCATAAATTCTCCCCCGATCAAAAATATCAAACCCTTTGAGATTTTGGATCCCAAGTGATTTAATTTGGTTTGGAAAACATGGGAGAATATGTGCCTTGTTTAAATACTCTTCTGTTTTTTGGTTAAATGCTCCTCCTCAATCATGTGCATCATGTATTTGAAATCGTGTGGCACATAAAGGAAGGAGTGCTTTTGAAATAATCACCCTTTAAAATCGATTTGAGATTTAAATCATGATCTCTCCCCCGATCAAAAATTTCAAACCTTTTGAGATTTGTGATCCCAACTGATTTAAATCATTTAAAAATTTTAGGGGAAAGAGGTGGCAAGATTTAATTTTTGAAATTGACTGATGAGGACCAATTATAGACATTAAAGATTGTTAGTGTCAGGTATGATAGTTTTTAAGAGATCTTTAAGTAAAATAAAACAATTTCACAATCAAACAAGAACAGAAAATATTTCATTTTGAAAGATCTTTGGGTTTTAAAGAAAATCGTACCATGACATAATATTAAATCTTTAGATCACCACTTATTTTGTACAAACGGACTTGATTGATGAAATATTGTTTGAAAATATTTTATTTTAAATCACTCTCCCCCTTAATCGATGACCGTAGTCGATGATTGAGTGACTTAAGTTTTGAAAAAATGAAGTCCGGTGATTTCCAAGATTAAGTCCAATTTATTTTCAAAACCAATATTTTTCAATTTTTCAAAACAATATTTTCAAAATTGTTTAAAAATGGTATCATTCACAACTATCCTGCACAAAGATACGTTAGGTGGTTCAGAAGCTTTTGTTGTTGCTGTAGGGCTGGAAGAAAACCATCTGCAAATGCAGTGAGACCTCTGAAGTTGCATCTATCGTGCCAACTATCCATAGAGAGATCTAATTAAGTTCCGTTTTTTCTTTTGTCGGCCCAAGATATAGTTTCCCTTTCCTTTCGGCATCCAGTCATAAATTGTGGGATCCGGATCGGGAACATTCTTATAATCCATGATATCTGCATACGTTAGTAGACATACAAACAGATATATGGTGGTTGACAACACCCAAACAACAATCGACTAATAAAAGTCAATTCAACATATCAATCAGTTCATATAAGGCATGGGATTTATGTGTTCATCAAACTCTAATCATCTAATCCTAACAATCATATCCTAGGCACCTAGTCCTTCAACGTAGGTTAACATCATTTTCAGTTAAGCATATAGGATAATTAGATAAGCCCGATAAATGATATAAATTTGAAAAACATTCTCCCCCTCAATCAATAACTCTTTCTATGAAAAGTTTTAAATAAGCCGAAGTCATTGATTGGGTTTTGCAAATTTATGAAAATTCTGATTCTGATTGATTTTCAAGCAACTCATTTTCCACCATTTTCTTAAAACAAATATTTTTCTGAATAATTTTAGAAGGAAAAATATTTGAGTAGGAACAGCAGTCCTTCGACATACTTTCCTCATTTTGTTTTAGGATAAGTGCACGAAATTTTTGAAAATTGGTTTAGCGCAACACTTTCCTTCTTTGAAGAGCAGGTTGCTATCGGAAATAATAGCAAGCCATAGTTTAAGCACGGGTTGCAGTCTGAATTAACTGCAAGCCATATTTTGAGACATGTTTTGGAAAAGAATATTTACACCTCCTACTCGAACTTCATCTATGGTCCCGTGTCATTATTGAATGACATTTCCAAGACCGTAGATGTTATCGATATCAGAAGACATGTCTTGAGAAAACATATTTTTGGAATTTTTTCAAATTTTCTGATTTTTATGGGTTTTTGTTGGTTTTATATTTTTCTATTTTCTTTTGTTGGTTTTATATTTTTGTATTTGGTTTTGATAAATATTTACAAAGATAGATTAGATGATATAGTTTAAGAAGATGATGATTCGAGTACCGAGATAAGGATATCAAACAACCTCGTTGAAGAAGATAGAAATCGTCATCTCTTAAACATCCACCACCAAAGCTTCCGAGGCTCTTGAAAAGAAGGAATTTAGCCTTTAAGAATGCGAGACTTTGGCAGCTTCCCCCCAAACCAAAAATCCTTTAGCGGAGCAGATTCAAAGCTTTCTTTCAAGCTTCCCTTAGCCAGGTGCACAAAGAAGCACACCATTATCATCGATCTTGCTGCTCCATATAAGAATTATCATCGTAAGTCTCCGTTCGGGGTTATATCATCAAGTAGAACAACAAAGAATCATCACACACTTGAATAATCTTCTCACTGAATTCTGAAGCGATCCATACCAAAAAGTTGTCAAGAGACCACTTCCCCCAAATAGATGAATTGATGCAGTCAGTCTCTTAGACTAGAGCTCACGAACCCGAATACACATATACCAAAAGACAGAGAAACTTATACCATCGAAGTAGCAGATTAAGTCCGATAGCCAAAGAATAACCCCGATGTATACTTTTCTCTCCCTTGAAGAAAGTGTATGAAGCTCAAGAACCCGAAGTACCCGAATGCCCAAAGAGAGAATAACCGATAACATTGAAGAAGCAGGCGAATCACTGATTATCTCTGCGGATGTCAACTCCGGAATAAGTGATTATTATTACTGAATCAATGATTAAGCACTCAAGTGAAACAGATGAGCGTCCCCAATGTACACAATCCTCTCTCCCCTGATGATTGCGATAACATCGAAATCATCACACACTTATGTACCTCTTTTATCTTCAGAAACTAACTCTTCCATCTCTTCCCCCACATCGTTGGAATAGGAACACTAGACGCCATGAGTCAGACATTGAGTTTCTCTGCGGTAATGACATTAGTCTTCCCGAGATATCTTCAATCACTTAGAAGTATTAAGCTCATCAAGTTTATTCGCGTTTAGATATGTGTCTCCTTCCCCCTTGCTGGTTTTGATACTTCATAATCAGCAACACATTGTAAGCCCATATACAAGAAATCTTTTGAGAAGAACATTATTAGCTCAGATGTATCTGTGAGAATCAACTTGCTGAAGAATAACATGAGCAAATCTAATTAGGGATTAAATCTGACTTATCACTCTCCCCCAATTAGTGCTCTCCCCTAAACCGACAATCTGTTTGATAAATGCCCAGATTAAGAAGAATTCTTTAGATCGTTAAATGCAATTCGTCTTTAGTCTTCTAACATGTAGCAAAAAATATAGAACCGACTGTAGACTCGACCTTCTTCAAGATTGTCCAATTGGGGAATAGAAAGTCAACATCTTCAACTCACCAAATGCATTCCCGTTAACTTACAAATAGCAAATCTCCTTAACTAAGATCCCTCCTAATCAAACAAGAACATAAAGATGTTCATCAAAGAAATCAACCCAGCAACTAGAAGCACTTTTTCATTAATCAAATCAGCCCATGTGAAGATGTCAACCAACGGTTCTTAGAAGAAACTCCATGTGAAGATGATCTGATAAGAAGAGACTCGGTTCTTACATGAGTTTGGAGCCGTTTGACCATTTGTTCTCAGATGTCAATCAACCATGCAGTAGTTTAACACTTCTTCTCCCGCTCAAGAATTGTATACGTAGATGACATTCTTGATTAAACAAGTGAATATCTTTAAAATGTAGTCTCTTTACACTTCTCCCCCTCAAAGGTTGCATATGATGACGCCATTGTCATTATAATTGAGCAAGTGAAATAAGAGAACTAACAACGATTGTTCGGTTCACTTGATGATTAAAAGCGCATGGAAAAAGTATGAAGCATGTTGATGAAAATGGTCATAATAAGAAGATTTCTCTTCTTCCGAAGATAAAGCGCACTAAAGCGTACACTTTTATTTTCTTCAGGAACGAGGCTTGAACTGTTGTGTTCAAACGTCATAATCTCTCTCTTTTCATCTACTCTTGGCAAACTTGTAATCAACCCCATTATCATTCAGTAGGCTCTTTGTAGTGACAGCTGATGGAGAAACCCAATATGATGAATTTGACCCTCAAGTAAACTAACCCGAACTCGTGACTTAAACTTGCACATATGTAACAAAGAGCGGTGCCGAGAGTTCATCCTCCATTGAATCTCTAAGTACTCTATACTCTTCATCCAACCAACCATCAAGTATAAGACGAACATCACCTCTTGAAAATCCACAATTGAATGTGACACCGAAAGCACTGCAACGTAACTCCTTAAAGTGATAGTTATTTTGTGGAGGTAAGAACCCAATTCCCCCAAGTGGTAAAAGAAAAGGAAAAAGTCACCCAACAATAACTAGATTTCCAAGTCTTCATTTTTGATAATAAGCTCAAAAAAGGATCTTGAAGAATCTTCATCCAACCATCCCCAATACCTTCAGATACAAAGTACACTCGCCAGTGATATTTCACTTCAACCTCAAATAAATAATAGTGAATTAACCCCGTTGTCACATCTTCTGGTTAAAAGCTCAAATCTAGCCTCCTTTGACGTTTTAAGTGAACTATGATAATGGTTTTCATCCCGTCCATGGTTAATAGCACATAACCCCATAAAACCATGAAATAACCAAACTGCCATGATGAATATCCAAACACACATCCAATTCATGAAGTACACCCTTTTATCTCTTCTTCGAAACAGAAACCGTAGCACCAGCATCAAATAAGATCCCGAAATACACTTTTCGTTCTCCAGGATGGTTCCATCATTACAGGATTTTACAACTCTATGGTTTAAACCGGGAAATAGTTCCTTTCGCGGGATTTTACAAAACCAAGAATAAACAGTAAGATAGATCCAGAAATGCACTTTACAATTACCAGGATGTTTCCATTGTCAAGGGATTTTACATGTCTATGATTTAAACCGAGAAATAGATTCTTTCGCGGGATTTTACAAAATCAAGACAAAACCGTATACAATGTCAGCTTGAATGTGTTATGACAACTTTGGTTTCGGTGAATATCTGTTTTCAGGGAACATGCAGCGGTTCATTATCCAACATCAACAATATCATCAACCATCCAATAAACACTTTGGTAAACACATCATTCACGCATTATGTCGGCTATTGCAGTAACAACATGGTGAAGTAAACCCGATATGCCAAACTTGATCATTAAGTAAAATTCCTGATATTTGTTACGTACTAATCCTTGTGAAAAAGAAACGGTGTACCCAATGTACAAAACCTCTTGACATTCTCAACTGAGTGAGACACCGAAGTGATAGCTACGTTGTTGGTTAAGCAAGAAAGAATCACAAGAGTAACTAAATAGCCAAGTCTTTATCACATCCAATAAACGCCCAAACAAGTCATCTTCGTGGAATGGTAGAAAGAAAGAAGACGAAATAAGTAAACGCCCCCGGAAAACCTCACTTCAAATCCCAATGAGATATATCGTACAAACAACCCCATAGTTTACTTAGTTCAAACATCAAGACAAGCCGTGACGTAATATCCTTCGTGGAAATGTATAAACCAATGCATCAAACCTCGTAACCCATTGATTCTCATCATCAAATCTCAGTATCACAAATCTCATGAAATCCAAATCTCATAAATCTCATTTTATACGATTCAATTTTGAGAAACCCATCAGTCCAACATCCAAATCTAGGTAATCACATGTGATTACAAGCCCGAGCCAAATAACTAATCAACTCGATCCGGTCAATGTAAATACTTGCAATATTCTCTTGCATTCCAACAATTTTGTCATATAACAAATCACCTAGAATTTGACCCATCCCAAGTTCTCCGTGAAAGTTTGCAATACCAAGAATACCACTCTTTTAAACATCAAATATCATCAAACGTATATATCCAAAAGATTAAATTTGGAATATATCTTTTGATATAATTCAAGTGTATTTTCTGACCACGATTATCATAAGCAATCATCGATCCAATAGAGTAAAGTCCAAGGTCTATATTAATTGACATCAGCCCCTTAGCCGGATAATATAAATCGCAGCCCAATGAATAAATATTAATTCGGCCCAACAAAAGGAATTATACCCGATCCAGTCACACCACCTCACAACCGGATATAAGTAACCCCAATTTAACCCTAATATTTAGGTCATATTAACCCTAAGACATAATCTGTCAAACAAAACGCCTCCTGCTTTCGTTTTCTCACTCACCAAAACAGATCTGGGAAATAAAACAAACCAATTCTCATCCCTTTTCAAACTCAATAACCATCAATCTCCATCTCACTCACAACTCAGTATATTCATACCGTTCTTGTGATAAGAATGAGCTCACCATAGGGATGGTTCGAGCCACATCTTCAACACCACAGGGATGGTATGATGCGAGTCACCAAGGTAGGTTCTTCATCTCGTTCCATAGTTGTAGTTATTGAGTCACAAACGAGCCAAGGACATGAGTTAACATACTTGTTAATATCATTCCTTTTAGATTCAGATATTAACAAAAAACATTTTAGATCCATGAAGCACACGATCTTTTGTGTATAGATCTTTAAGGGTCTATGTGTTTGATGAACCTCACACAAAAGAATCAAAGCTGAGATCAATTTATAATTTGTTCACCAATTAACGTTTTGATCTTTTATTCTTTTTGTAATTCCTTTTAAACGAACAAGAATAGAGGACGCAACCCCATTATGGTTTTGTTCTTTCTTCAGGGTTTCGGAAATTATCATAATTCATAGATCGATGATGGATTAATATTCTTCTCATGAGTGACCTTTTGTGGCTTGATGAAACTTTGAAAGTCATGAGAAAGAAACAAATCTGAGATCTTTAGTTGATTAGTCATTAAGAAACAATGTTTGGACCGATGATAGAAACTGATTTCGTGTCAAAGGCTTACAAGGGTCTTGATGAATTTAAGATTATCACGAAATAAGCATTTGAGATTCATTTAGTCATTAATCTTTTGTGATATGGTAGAGATGACGTTTTTTTGAGTCAAGACCATTTTGTGTAGATGTTACGAATTTGTTATGGATAAAGGCATAGATGATAGATGATAGTTGATTGATGAGTGCAAGTTATTTATTATTATTTTTTTTTATGTTGGTAAATGATATCAATTAGATATAGAATGCTTGATGTTGAATGATGTTTGATGTAGTTGTAGCATTACTTTCAGATGATGTATGTGATGTATGTTGATAAGAGTGTGGAGTCTTTTGTGCTTCTTTTGTTCTTCTTCATTACTTACACAAATTGCACTAGATTAATGAAACACAAATCGCTTCGGCTTTTTTTGAACATGACAAATCGCTTGCCATTTCAAGAAAAAACGCTCAAAAGCATTTTGACACAAATAACCATCAAATAACCACAAATCGCTTGCCAGTTTTTGAACATTTCAAGACAAGTCGCTTTTGATTTTTTTACTCAACAGTCAAATAACCACAAATCGCTTCTCCAAAACAGGTACAAAAATCGCTGACAAACCTCTTTGAAGAATTAGGACCACAAACCGCTTCTAAGAATCAGTGACAAATAGCTTACAAGAAATGTAACACAAATCGCTACACATAACATGTTTACAAAGTGTTTCAAAACTGCCTTTTGAACAACCAGATTAAAACTTGTAAATAACCAGCAGCTTAAACAAAAATCCAGCAGATTCACGATAAAAATAGCTTATAGCGTCCTTCAATAATACCAACAGTTTTTAAAACCAGCTTAACAATCAGCTCAAACCTTAATACCAGATTTGAAAGTACATAAAAAACTATGTAAAACCCACGGATTCATCAACAGTGACGAATTGTACCAAGACTCATCAAAACATAATCAAAACCGCAACAAACCGCATACGCGAAACTACTCAAAAACCGTATAAAACCATGAAACAAACCATGAGAATCAACACAAACAACACAACCTTGGCTCTGATACCATTTGTAGGATCGTATATTATATGTTGTTTAGATGATTCGGGTGGTCTAGGTAGATGATTAAACAAGAATGCCATTTTAGAGAGAAAGAGTAGAGAGGGTGATCTTTAGAGAGAGAAAGTTAAACAACAAATGAAAGGTTATATTAAAGAAGCACCACCTTTCCCTTAGTGGGAAGGGTATTTATAGTTACAAACTAAATGCCCTCCTGATGGGCTATGGATCAGGCATACAGTGGGTAAAGACCCGTCCTTCCTCCACAGTGTTACACTAAGCTAAACTAAGCTAATAACTAACTAATAAACTACTAAACAATGTAAATAATGATATATCTACGAGCTAACTTATGCTAGATTATATTTGGAGTGACAGACACTTCATTATGGAATTTCCAATTCCTAACATTGAGGAACGTGTGCCTTGGGTTCGAAGGAGGGCACACGTTAATGTTGGGGACAAGTTACAAAATGATTGATGAGCGGATCGAGGGGATGTCTACCCACTTCAACAAGGAAATTGATAGCCTTGGAGTGGGTTTATATGGTCTAAGTAACCTATTTGAGGGTTTTGCAGGTACAATGGATCAAGTGCAGCAACTCCAGCAGGATTTCTTCAACTTGAGTGCATATCATACAAGCCAAATGCTCCAGAGCATGCACTTGAGCCACCCTAGATGGCATGGACCAGGGTATGTGTATCAGCCCGACATTGGCGTCCAAGGAGGAGTGGCATTTATGTAGGCCGAGCCCACTCTTGGAAGCACCACAAGCACCCCGTTCGACCCAACTCAGTTTCACTCCATGGACCACGATCTTCACAAGGATGATTGATTCCCCTGTTTGTTGAACAATTTAAAACAATTTCAAACATATGTCTGTAATAACTGAATAATTAGGATATTTGTGTGCTTGATAATCGATTGTACCCATGGGTACAAAATTTTCCTATGTATTCTGTTATGCGAATTACGGCGTAACCATTTGGGTCAGTTACGCCGTAACCTGTGAAGCAGTAGGAAAATTTTTGGCACCATAATAGTTAAAGCGGTCAGCGGATATGATACGCATTAGCAACCTCGTGACCTACCTTCAACCTTTAGTGAGACATCTTGGGCAAGCATTTGAGAGGGGAGTTTTTTCTTCCTTAGTTAGTTTTCATTTCTGTTTTATTTTCCTTTTTTCGTACAAATGGGACTTTGTACACTTCAAGTGGGGAGATAGGAATAGAAATGAAGTGTATGATTACTTAGCCTACTTGCCCTAATTTTCTAGTTGGTTTTAAAATTTTAAGCTTATTTTGAAAATTTTTGTCATATTTTTAACCATTCTAGAATTACATTTAGCCGAGCACACTATAACCCTTATTGTCATTGGTGAGATTTAGCCTTTCTGTTTTCCTCATTTTACCCAAATCTACCTAATATTGAGTGTGCCGATAGTATTGTAAACTTTAGAACTTGGCTTTTACATCAATTCGAGACCATAGACGAGTAGTGTATCGAGTTAGCTTGGTGCATTTGGAAAAGGCGATTTGAAAAAAGTAAATATTTTAGGAATAAACCCAAATAGCCCATATGTGTTTACTTGTGTGTGTTTATCGATTAGTCACATTGACTTTTCGACCTCCATGTTTACCCTTTTTGTTGCACTCTCCTTTAGTGCAAGATACCCCTAGTTACACCTTTTTGAGCCTATCCTTTCATTTTCTAACCCTTATTTTCGTTACACCCTTACACCTTAGCCTACCATGTAGTCTTAACTTTTATCTTGAACTCATCGATTCGCCCTAGTTCGAGGTTAGAATAAAAGTTTCGGAAGGCATACTACATCATCTACATCTTATTGAAGATCATTAAAGACCCCCCAATTATCTCCTTATGCTCATCTCAAGTGGGGGGATACATTAATTCAATTCAACAAAAAAATAATAATAATAATAAATAAAAAATAAATAAATAAATTTGCGTAGCAGTCTCTGTTAATAAAAGTGCGGAATATTGTAAGCACTATATGAATGAAAGAAATTGGCACAAACTTCTCGATCACATTCGAAGGTTGGAAGATAGTTAAGACACCATCGGTTCAAGAAAGAAAAATGGTGTATTCCCGTGACGTATAGATAAAACCTCGAATGAACGGTGGGGCGATGGCAACTTGGTTTCAAGCTAAGAATATTTGTTTTCTTTTCTTTTCACCCATTAAAAATATCCCATGCCTTACCTTACCCTTTTTGTCATGAAGCGTGTCTAGGTGATGCAGCGAGCAATCCTTGATGTCTTGGCCATGGATTTGGTCATGTATCATTGATTTTGTCCACTTCGTTGTGACACGTTAGTAATGAAACTCCCCCATAGCCTTTGAATCACTATCACCCAACATTGCTTTCTAAAATTTGTCTTAACCTTAGCTCTAGTAGTGGAGTTGTGTGTAATTTCCAAGCTTATGATAGAATACTTGCTATGCCCGTGCAATTGAGTGATCACCCTGAAATTGATACTTAGATTAGGATGAGTGTGAGAGTGTTTTCATTCCCATTTCGTGAGGTGTTCGGCTCTTAAAAATATTCTAGTATGGAAATCTTAACTTCACATTCCTTGGGGATGTATCTTTTGCAGTCTAAATTGGTCTACTTGAGGGCAAGTAGAGGTCAAGTGGGGGGATATTTGATAACATCACATTATGAGTAAAATGCTAGTAAAAACATCCTTATTCCTTATTATTTCATTTCAGGACATATTTTATGCAAGGAAGCAGTAATTGGACATTTTCAAGCCCCAAAGGATAAGTTGTCTCTCAATTACGACGTAACCAAGTGATGAAGTTACGGCGTAATAATGATTATAATGACTACGGCGTAACCAAGTGATGAAGTTACGGCATAAAAATTATTATGAAGATTACGGCGTAACCATGGAATATAATTACGCCGTAACATGACTACTGAACATTATGCAGCTTACTTGACAAGAGATACGGCGTAACTCTCAGCTCAGGTTACGCCGTAACAACGGATAAACATCAATCTACAAAGGCTACGGCGTAATCATTAGCTCTGGTTACGCCGTAACAGAAGATAAGCACATGATTTACAAAGACTACGGCGTTACCCCTAGCTCAGGTTACGCTGTAACCATGGATAAGCACAGATTTGAAGAGTTACGGCATAACTACTTAATAAATGTTACGCCGTAACTAGTAACCAAGCCTATAAATAGTCAAAGATTTCACCAGTTTTAGGCATCTCTCCTTTCCAAAACCTTCTAGGGTTTGGGGAGATCAGACACAGAAGAAGAAGCATGGCTTAGGAGCATTGAATAACGAAGTTCTCGTCTACGATTTCCATTGTATTCGAGTTTAAATTCCTTTTATATTTTTCTAGGACTTATACTATGAATTCATGTTATTAATTGAAGTTTGCATTTGTGTTATTGATCTTCTCTTTAATTCTTTATAGAAATTTACTAGTATTATCATAGATCGCTAGTCTTGGTAATATTATAAGCTTGTTAGTATCTAAAAGGCTGGGAGATATGACCAACAGACCCCATTTTGATAGATTGCGAAGTATGGGAGGAATTGGCCATAGTACAACCACTCTTCGTGTGCGAACTGACCAAATGATCACCTATCAAGTGGGGGTATTTAAGAGGTTAGGGAAAATCAAAGTTCCTAACAGCCGGGTTTCCACATACTAGATCTAGTAGATTTGGCCCTTAATGACTGTTATTAGGTTGCCGAATGATCCCGGGTGACCTGTTCATCTTGGTGAGGAATCTAAGAACCATAGGCCATGACGAATTGACCAAAGGATTCTGGTGACAATTAACCACTATATTGAACCGTTATATCGAGAATCGATTCATATTTGTGTTCTTCGTTAAGCTTCGTTTATCTATCTCTTTATCCTAAATTTTTGGTATCTATGTGTATGGAATAATAGCATATCGATGAATTACAACAATCATATCACACCAACCTATTATCTATATCATTTCTAATCATCTTAGTTCTTTCAAGGTCACAACTCTCTTGGGACGATACTCGGATTTACCTAAGGCTTTACTACATCTGATCGGGTTCTCTGCCCGTTAGTATGTGTTTATCCTAAGTTATCTAAGTTATATAAATATTAAAAGCAGGATGAAATAGCACATCAGGCCACGTATCCCAATTACGCCTGTTAGCCTCGCTTTTTCTAAAGATAACGTCATTTACGTGAATTGGACTAGATGTGTTGCATACTTTGCCCTTAGGGACTAGTATGGTTTATGTGGCAAAGTTAGGGCCTATATATACCCCTCATGACTCTCCATGAGGGGTGAGGTGAATCATTTGGTGTATTGTATTGTTTTCTTTTTATTCAAGTTATCCTTATCTTCTCCTCCCTCTCTCTAGTTTCTCTCACTAAAAGGATGAAGATCTTCATCTTCTTCCACCAACCCCGACCTCCAAACCACATAAATCATATGTAGTATTCGGTCCTGACAATTGGTATAACGAGCCAAGGTTATCTTGTGTTGATTTATGTTGGTTTTTACACATGTTATTAACTGTTTTTGTGCTTATTTTGTGGTCGGAATTTTTTTTTCCGATTTGTGGGTTAACAGTTAACAATATGTCTTGTATCTTTTGGTATCACAAAAAGTCCAAATCTTTCATGTTTTACAATATCTGTTTTGTGTCTTTACTGGTCCAAGACAGATTTTGGTCTCACTTTTATGCCTTTTTTTTTTACCATATCCGTGTAACAAAAGTGGTCATCCTTCATCTTTTTATGGTCAAACATGGTCAAAAATGAAAAGCTTTTATGCTTTTCTGGGTTTTTGTATGAAGATGGACGGAGAAAGTGGTCGGAAATACTCGCCGGAAAAAGTCAACTGGGTCAAAACCCTAGTTTTCTACGCATAAAGGGAATCTACAGAGGTGTTACGCGTAGCTGTGAAGTTACGCGTATGAAAACTTACGCATATGCTCTTACGCATAAGCCTAGGCTTACGCGTAAGAATGGGCTACGCATAAGACTAAGCTTACGCTTAAGGATCTGGTTACGCCTAAGACCACTTCTACGCATAAGGAAAATGAAAATGTTACGCGTAAATTTTTTTACGCTTAAGATCTGAAATGAAGATGAAAAGAATGTTATGCGTAAAATAGACTTGACCACAATATACCATATACCCCAATACCGTGACTCAATGACCTCAGTAACATCACATCCTTGGTCCATGGTCTTTCAAGCTTATGAACGAAAACAAATACTCGAAGCAGTAACAATCATTCCCAACAACAAAAACCATTTCTATCAACATCTCTCCTCAACTCTAACTATCAATCTCCAATGACTCAAAGAACAAAAAGAAAAATCACAAATGATCTCAGAAATGGTTCAGGGCTTATCTTTTCAAGATTTTTTCATTGAACCTTCATCATCATGGATCTATCAGTTATATTCGAATCATCAAGAAATAAATTATAACATGTATGTTACATTTATTTCTTTTGTTCGTTCAAATTAAAACATAAAATACAACTCACAAACCTTACCCGAGACCCAATTAGGATCTTGAAGTACGACACGATCTTGATTCGAACTATAATGGAAATATCAAAGTAAAGGTGCGGTTGAGAATGAATTGAACCAGATTCACTTCATATGAGTTGTGTGAGATGATGATATTATTGAGATTGAGATTGAGATTGGATGGGTGTGTGATATGGTTGATGCGTCTGAGATGGAGATGAGATGCGTATTTGTGATATGAGTTGGGAAGAGAAACAGATATGTGAGATACATATGTGTGGTAGGCGTATGATTGTGAGAGTGTTAGGTTAAAGTTAGTTTTAACCTAAACTTTTATAACCGGATGTTATATGTATTGTGCTGGATCGAATGTTTTTTTAGACATGTAACGTGGGCTATGGTAAAACTGAGTGGATTTTCAGCCGAGCACAATATGAATTGGAATATTGGACTTGGGCCTTATAATTTCGTTGGACAGCTATGATGAAACGCCATATCTACAAAAATGTCATCCGAATTTAAAAAAAAAAAATTGGATAAATTTTTGGTCTTTGGTTAAGAAGTGGTATTTTGGTATAAATTTTCACGGAGGGATACATAAATTCACGGCTTGAGCAAAAATTGAAAAAATGACTACGGAGTTTTTGTACGGTATTATTGATGCGGAATTGAAGTGATATATCACGGGTGGACTTCTTTATCGTTGAGACGTTGGTTGGTTGGATGCATGTCTCAAGATAACTTGTCTGGGCACATTATGAAATTTGACAATCTGGTTATAACTGGTAAGGAGTTACGTTGTAGTGCTCACAGTGTGTAACCATCACTTTAAGGAGTTACGTTGTAGTGCTCAGTGTCACACGAAGTTGTGGAATGTTCAAAAATTTAGAACAAGCAGCAAGTCACAAGTTGGGATGTTTACTTCCTTTTCAAGTTGGTCGTATCGGGCTTTCTCCATATGTGGTCATTACTATTAGCCGGTGAATTCAAAGGAGGTTCGATAAAAAGTTGGTTTGAGAGAAGTTTATTGAGAGTATTTTTGCGACATATTCTCACGGAAATTTGATCAAGCTATGATGTTAATATTGCATCAAGAAGGTAATACGGTATGTACGCAACATTATGATGATTCCGATAGCTCGCAACCATCAGGAGGGAGAAGTTGGTATTTCATCTTCCGTGATTGGATTACGAAGGGATTTTTGCTTAAGACTGAAGAAGGAGAAGTAGTGTGGTGTACATCGGGGTTTTTTACCAACTTGGATGCAATACTAAGTGAGTTATGTTGATGTTCCCAGAACGACAACCATTGTGCTTCAAGAGTTAACTTTCTCCGCTGCGTGTCTGAAGATTAAAGACGTGTTGGAAGAGTGTTGTCGGTTCAGAAGGGAGCAAAGAAAGAAAAAAGGCTCACTAGTTAGGAGGGAGTAATAACCTAACTAGACCGTTCAGTTGAAGTTGAGCTACAAGAAGATCATTTACCGAGGTCATCGGAAGGGAGAACTTCAAGTTTGCCTCAGTATCTAGACCACGAAACTCGCACTTCAAGAAAGTCAATATTGTTCTTTACTATTGTAATTTACTTTGTTTTGTATTTATAGGTCTCATTGTAACCATTCACGTGTGACGCTATCTTGGAGGGAGATTGTTAGCCTCGCTTTTTCTAAAGATAACGTCATTTACGTGAATTGGACTAGATGTGTTGCATACTTTGCCCTTAGGGACTAGTATGGTTTATGTGGCAAAGTTAGGGCCTATATATACCCCTCATGACTCTCCATGAGGGGTGAGGTGAAGCATTTGGTGTATTGTATTGTTTTCTTTTTATTCAAGTTATCCTTATCTTCTCCTCCCTCTCTCTAGTTTCTCTCACTAAAAAGGATGAAGATCTTCATCTTCTTCCACCAACCCCGACCTCCAAACCACATAAATCATATGTAGTATTCGGTCCTGACAACGCCGTAACTCTAAGGTTGGGTTACTGCGTAACTGACTTCGTCAGCACCATTAACATCTTTTTCTTCTATGTTAGGATTTAGTAAATCCAGTTATTAAAGAGTCGGTCACCTCAAGTATATGTAATCATTAGAAAGCTCGTAGTCATAGATTATTTAATGTTAAGTAGTATTTAGTTGTGTAACACCGTGGAGGACGGACGGGTCTTTACCCACTGTATGCCTGATCCACAACCCGTAGGTGGCGATTTGTGTAAGACTATAAATACTCTCTACCTCCCAAAGTAGAGAGTTGGAGCTCATAATAATACTTTCATTTTCTCTCACTAAGTTCCCAAACCTCTAACTATTTCTCTCTCTAAAACATTGAATTATAGGCCCCACTTGATCATGATATGATGTGTTTGTGAAATCCAATATGTTATAAATGGTATCAGAGCCATGGTTTGATCATCTCTCTTACATATCCTTGGATTTCTAGTAGTTTTAGATGGTTTTTGAGTTTGAAAAAGTGTAGTGGTTTTTGCATCATTTGGATCATTTCTTGTGTTAAAGTTTGAATTTTGAGTGTACTTTTGTGTTTAGCATCATTGTAAGTGCTTGGGTTTTTGATTTGGAAAGCTTGAATCACTGTGGTTGGGCTTGTTTTGGATTGAAAAGTGTGTTTTTGAAGTTTTTTAAGGTAGCGACTTGAGTCTCGTTGTAAAATTCTTCGTAGCAACTTGCTTCAGTAATTTCTAGCGAGTAGTAGTGTTAGTCGTAGCGACTTGAGCTTAGCGACTTGTCTATTGAGACAAGCTGACAAACAGTACAAGTTAGTATATTCTCCACTACGGCTACCGACTTGGTGGGGTTAGCGACTTGCTTTCATTATTTCTAGCGACTTGAACTTATTGTTCTCAGCGACTTGACATTAGCGACTTGGATACTTAGCGAGTTGCTCTTTAGCGACTTGACTATTTAGCGATTTGGTGCTTTAGCGATTTGTGTCCAGCGACTTGGGTCTTAGCGACTTGGGCTTAGCGACTTGATTCATAGCAACTTGAGGTTTAGCGAGTTGCTACTTAGCGACTTGGTGCTTAGCAACTTGGTTCAAGGATTCTTAGCGACTTGGTTGAATTTTTGTTTCTTATACGGCTTATACGGTTTTCTCTTGATTTAGTAAAATCCGTGAAAGAATCTATTTCCCGGTTTAATCATAGAGTTATAAAATCCCGTGAAATCTGTAAACATGTCTACCAACGTACCTACAATCATCTCCATTTTGCGGAGAATGTTCAAGCAGTGGTTGGATACTCGTCCACCCATGCTTGACAAAACTGACTACGACTCTTGGGCTCAACGAATCCGATTGTACTGTCTTGGAAAGGAAAATGGGGTCAACATTCTCAAATCTATTGATGAAGGACCTTATCAGATTGAGACTACAAGAGACATAAATGATACTGCTGCAGATGGAACAATGATCTATGGATTGGATAGACCAAAGACGTATGATGAGCTCAATGATAAGGATAAAAAGAGATTCGATGCAGATATCAGTGCTTCAAACATTATACTTCAAGGTATTCCAAAAGATATCTACAAGCTTATCAATCACAACACTGAAGCCAAGGCAGTTTGGGATAATGTCAAGATGCTTCTCTCAGGTTCTGAATTAACTAAGGAAGACCGAGAATCACAACTGTATGATGAATTTGAGCACTTCAAGATGAAACCAGATGAGAGTGTCTATGAGTATTACGTGAGATTCCACAAGCTTGTGAATGATATGAGGAATATCAAAATGACCATGCCAAACATTCAGCTGAACTCAAAGTTTGTGAACAACATGAATCCCGAATGGCACAAATTTGTCACCTCTGTGAAGCTAACCAAAAGATTGAAGAATACAAACTATGAGCAACTGTATGCCTTCCTTCTTCAGAATGAGAGACATGCTATGTTTGAAAAAAGAATTCTTGAACAATTCAAAGCCAAACAGGGAGAAACAAGTTCCTCAAATGATTCAACAACCTTTTACACAAATGTTGGAATTACCACCAAAGCTTCTCAAGTCATACTTGTTAATACAAATAAGCCGTAAAAACGTTTATTTATATTTTACGATCTTCTAATGTTTTGTCGATAACAAAAGTAAAATCATTTTAACAAAACAAATAGAGTACGTAAATAGTTTGAGTTAATAGTTTTCTAACACAATTAAGTTGTCACATAAAACACTAAAACAAGTATAAGTGATTTTATGATTTAGATACATATGTACAACAACTAGTGTTTACATATTGGGTTAAACATATACTTAAACTAAGTATACTAAAATGGGTAAAAACTAAGTGTATGCTAAAATGGGTAAATACAAGTATATACTAAATGGGTAAATACAAGTATATACTGAATGGGTAAATACTAGCAAATGGTTTTGACCCATAACCCATGGTTTTATATATACCACTTAACCAAGTTCATTGTATCTAGAAAGAAAACCATGGATCAACCCATAACCCATGACCCATGACCCATAACCAAAAATACCCATGGGCAAAGAGGAGCGGACCACGGATCCCTAGCTTTGTGCTAGCCGGATCCCTTGTGGTAGGGATCCGTGGGATCCGGGGAACAGAAGAGAATTTTCTCTATAAATAGAGAGCCATTTCTTTCTCTCTACACATGGTTTTACACACATACTTCCCCAAAGTATTCTAACCCTCTAACCTCAGATCTAAGTGATCTATGTAGTTTGTATTTTGTTATTGTGTGATCTACTAGGTTCCTCTTAAAGGAGAGATCACCACCTCTTGAAGACGTGCAAGCTCAAAGTCCATGAGTTGCCATGCTTCGTCATCATCAAGACTACTAAGGTTCTCGTGTTGATAGTTCTTCCTTTCTCCATAGATGTTGGGTTGAAGGCATTAGTGAAGAATGCCGAAAGTGTCAAGATGAAAGCATTAGTGAAAGGTGCTCATCATTCGTGTCAAAGCATTAGTAAAAGATGCTAAAGGTGTCAAGACAAAGGCATTAGTGAAGGGTGCCAAACGTTGTGTCAAAAGCATTAGTGAAGGATGTTAAAGGTGTCAAGACGAAGGCATTAGTGAAGGGTGCCAAACGTTGTGTCAAAAGCATTAGTGAAGGATGTTAAAGGTGTCAAGACGAAGGCATTAGTGAAGGGTGCCAAGCGTTGTGTCAAAGGCATTAGTGAAGGATGCTAAAGAATCAAATCAAGTAGCATTTGGGGAGAATGCTTAGGTCGTATAATCGATGAGGTGCATCGTTATACATATATGTATTTGTTTATCTACAAGGATGGTGATATCCTTGATGGTGTTGTAACAAGGAGTAGATCTCCTTGAGATTAGGTGTTGTGTCGTGAAGGTGTAGTTCACCTAAGGTGTGAAAGAACTAGGTGCTTAGCCTAGTACCTAATAAAGGGTAGGCGACGTTGTGATAGGATTAGTTCTCCTAAGGTGTGAAAGAACTCGGTGGTTAGCCTAGCACCGTATAAAGGGTAGGCGACGTTGTGTTAGGTGTGGTTCGCCTTGGTGTGAAAGAACTCGGTATTTAGCTTTGTACGGAAAAAGGTTAAGCGACGTTGTGAAGGCTTCTCCGCCACAAGGAGTTGGTGTAGTGCTTACGAACTCTCGAGTAGGTGACTCGGGGAGTGGAGTAGGGCAAGGAAGGTGTCCTTGTAGCCGAACCACTACAAATAACTTGTGTTGTGGTGATGTGCTTCTTACTCTTTATATTTCATTTCACGTTTATATATCCATCTATCAACGTCCAACATAAACAATCAAATAGATTGACATAAGTCGATCTAAATATTTAAAAGGAAGTTTTAAATTGGTAAAACTATTCAACCCCCCCTTCTAGTTTTCCACAATTGGCATTAGAGCCAGGTTACCAAGTTTCTTAAAGTATGTTGTACTTTAAAGACTTGATACGATCCGTGTATGTTTGAAAACTACAAAGAAGGATTATCTTCATCATATTTTAAAATCACTATATTGTTTATTGTTGGACAATGATAGAATGCTCTAACATTTTTTTTCTCTAAGCATTATCCATACTTGAATTTGGAGTTACCAAGAAGAGCATAAAGAACTTATCTAAATATTTCCTTTCGCAAAAAGAATATTTAGCCAAGGTATGATTACTAATCACATGCTTTTAATTTTATTATTGAAATCATAGTTGCATGATTTATTAGTAATTGTTCTAATAGTTTTCTATATTAAAGTCATTATCAAAAATAGTATTCTTCGACTTATTTGTAGAAACTACACTATGATTTCGTAATAATGACATTTTGGTTATTTGATAACCATTATCATTATTCATCACAAAGAATTTATTGACACTTCATCTATGTCTATAAATTTTCATGTGAAATTTCTTATGTTATAATAAAATGGGATTTTATTATAATATTTGAAAAGTTTCCCAAGAATTATGACTAATTCTTAAAAAGGGAACCTCGTCTAATAGGAATAGTATTGAATCTTCAAAAACCTCCAATCACAAGTTTTAGAACCTTAAACACCAAAACATTAGGTTGTTTAGAACTCCCAAACCTTAGTTATCAAGGAATGTTTGAGCTGATTTTTGCTGTTATGCCGGATCCCTCGGTTTACACTAGCCGGATCCCAAATGAGAGGGATCCGCGGGATCCGCAACAAGAAACGATATATCATCAAGAACGGTCACTGTGGATGTTCCACAATAATACTCACCTCAAAGACTCACGAACAAAAACCCAGGTACTATTCATAGGAGCAAATTGATCATTCTTCTCAAGTCTAACAATCACTTGTGTAAGTATAATCTTCACTACATTGTTAGTTTAATTCGTTGATTCTTAGAATTACAATTTCTTCATCTTTAAGAGTTGGGTTCAAATGGGTTTATTATAATTTGTCACCACATTGTTTTCTAAGATAATCTAAATCAAAGAATTAACATTGTTAATACAAATTAAACACATTTCTTGAACTCAACAAAGATGATGAGAGCAAAATTGTGATCAAACCCTCTAGGCTACTATTCATCATTAACACCACATTGGGTTGTATTGTTTAGGATTATCATGCCTAGCAACAAGCAACAATATTACCAAGACACCGCCCACTACATACCCATGTATCATAGGAAAAATGGCTTAAGTCCGGACGATAGAAAAGCTTTTAAGTTGCTCGAAAGGAGACTCTTTCATGAAGGTAGAGTTGTTGATCCATCATTTCTTGCGAATACTGACATAAGGGAAGTTTTTGCAACTATTGGGTTTGATTGTTTATTGGATATAAACGAACAAATTTGCCCGGTCTTTGTGCTTGAGTTTTACAAGACAATGGGGATAATTAGAAATGATGACGGGTCCATCTCAATTGAATTCACCATCAATGAGCGAGAGTTTAGTCTTTCTCTTATAGAGTTTGGGAGAATCATAGGAGTTCCATTTCAAGGCATTTGTATGTACTCGAATGAATGGTCTTTGGAACAACTACACACAATGGTTGATCATCATGATATTTACTACAATTTGATCCCGGAAGCACCCACGGTGAGGGACACCGTGTTCATGCGAAGAGCCTCACCATCAAGAGTCACAAGGAAGTCAAAAGTGATCCATAGGGATCCTTTTCAAATGGAGCTTTCGGAAATGTATGCATTGTATAGGAAGTGGGAGGATGTGATAAGAGAAAATGTGGTATGCCTAGTAAGGAACAAGGACCACCCCAACGCATATCTAAGCTTCATGATCTATTGCCTAGTGACCAATACTTAATTCAACCTTGCCTACTACATGGTAAAAAGAATGGCAAGTGTTAGAAGCATGGACAAGATGGTGCTTCTGTACGCAATGCTTTTAACCCATCTCGCCAAATTCATCTTTGCTTTAGATCCTTCTCCACAATCCCTTGATCATAGCTTTTGCAATAAGGTTATGGTACCATTGACCGAAGGTAGAACAACAAGGTTTATGGTGGAAGGCAAGAGACCATACCCACCCACGGACTCCTCGGACGAAAGGGAAAGGCAAGGAGAAGGTGGAGATGAAGGGAGTAGTAGCAACCCACTCGCAAATATCGATCTTGACCCCTTGGACTACATTAATCAATTGCCAAACATCCCTAATGAATCACCCGAATGGCAACAAACCAAGGGAATCTTCAAATGCTTCGCCAATTTTTTAAAGAAGAAGAAGTGAAGATAGTTTGATAAAGAGTGAAGGACGGGTGAAGAAGTGAAGAAGAAGGAGAAAGGTAAGGTTTGAAAGAATCAAACTTTGATGAACAATTTCAAACAATGGTTTGTAAACATTTTAAATTATGCTTGTAGTTTATAGGTATGGCCATATCATGGCACTAAACAATTCTAACGTAGGTACTTGGAAAATGAGATTTTACGACCCTTTGAATGGTCGTCGTCACTCATTCTAGGAATTCTAGCTATCTCTACTTTGCCATACATCATAGTAGTTGTGCTCGTACATTTAGTTCCCATAGAAATCACTAGGAAGAGGATTTACTAAGAAGTGCAAAATTGCACATTTGCTGAAAGCCTTCTGATCTGCAGTAGGCGGATCCCAGCATTTGTACTAGATGGATCCCTTCCATAAGGGAACTGTGGGATCCGTGGTATCTGATATGCAATACAGATTTAGGTACATCAAAACATTCTATTAGATCATCTCCAGCAAGTCAAACATAAGATAATAGAGCCAACTAAGTTTTTCTCAAATAGTTGAAGATCTCACTTTCATCCATGACCTATCTAGGATACATCTTTGAAATATTTTTGATTTTTCCACTAGTCAAAACTCACCATAATTCCGCTCTAACACTCACACATTCTCTATCACTCTTGATAGCACTTAGTTAGGTATATCTTTCAATTTTAGCAAATTAATCTCAATCACCTTTTAATCAAAATTAAGGCCAAAAATTGTTTTTCAATTCTTTTTATTTATAAGGATTTTAGTAAATTCCTATTAGGACATCATCTGACTTCTAGGACTTGTTATCACCACTTCTCCACATCAAATTAAATAGAATCATTGTCAAACATATAATTAGACTACCCAAAGTCAAATTTTCTTGGCCAAAATCATCATTAAACACCATTACTTGTTATGGTTAAGGGTTTGAGATATCCAACAGCTAAAGACTTCAAAATTAAGTTAAACTCTCAAAATCCATTAACAACTAACCTTACAAAAGCATAATGATTTCACCTAGACCCTGTCTGATAGCCGGATCCCTGGTCTTTAACCAGGCGGATCCTTACTGAGAGGGATCCGCGGGATCCGTAGATACAGAGAACATAAATCAGCTCCTATATTCAAACTCATGTCACCTTTTGGTTCTCTAACCACTCTTAGCATACATTAATTATCTTCCTAGAGCTGATCAAAATCTCAAGAGCATGCTTAGTCTTCTAAGTGGTCAAGAATTTAATTCCCAAATTCAAATTACTCTTTATAAACCAAACAATCTTAGGTTTATGGCACCATCCTCAATTACCTTTCAAAAATCAGAAATTAGAAGCTCACATTAGCACCTTCATCACCATGACTAAGGCTCTTAGCAACAACTCTTCAAACATAGGATCATCCAAAAGAAAGGGTCAAATGATCCATGAAATTTCATCCAACATCTCCCATTAGAAATGATGACTCTAGAATCCCACCTCATCAAACCCATCCAACAAAAGCTAAGAGAACCGCAAGGATTAGCATCAAACCTTTCCAACTAGAAAAAGGGTCATCTAGTTCCAAACCAAACATGGCTAGTTCTAGCAAGCCATCAAAACCTTCATTCATTGAGAATGGACTACACTCCTTGAATGAGCCTCTTCCCCATCCAAACATATATTCATTGTTCCATTCATCACCAAGAACCTCCCATTCACCAACCTTTTCATTAAATCGGGAACCACCTACAACACCAACTAGCCCATCATGGGAGACAAGGAACAACCTTGATCATATGGAAGAAGTTCCATTACCACCCTCATTTTTAGAACCTCTCCCAACTTCTCAAAATGAAGACCCTCAAACACACATTGAGCCCCTCAAAATATCCCTTTCCCTTTGGGGCCAAACCAAGACAATATTTGCTCAAATTGTCTAAAAACTCAAGGACTTGTTCAAGAAGTACGAAATGAGATACATTTCATGTTCAATCATCTTCTTGCAAAGTTGGATCAATTCAACAAGTCCACACATCCCTAGACTTAAGCACATTGTCACATTCTAAGTCTCGTAATGAGATTAGCATTAGTAGTACTTATATGGCTAAAGTTCATTCTCTTAGTTTTTAGAGATTTGGTTGTGTATCTCTTGTTTTATTGAATGAATACTTATATGCTATGATTATCTTTGTTGTGCTTGATATATTGAACATATATCTCATTCTCTCAAAATAGCATTCCTTGACATTTCTTCATTCTTTGAAGATACTGTCAACAGATAGCCAGATCCCTTCCAGATAACTAGACGGGTCCCTCCTTGAAAGGAACCGTGGGATCCGTGGTACAGGAGCACAAATTTATACTAACTTGAGTCTCTTTTGCAGGAAATTATGCACTATACTCTAGTTTTTCTAACCTTTGTTTTGTAGTTATTCAAAATACACATGAAGATATTGACACCATAAAGCTAGGGGGAGCTTTGTGTCAAACAACATTGCAAAAATCATTTGCAACTTAATCCAATTTTGGATTACACTTCATGACACCCCATTGCAACATTGCAATATTCAAGGGGAGCACGTTCTCGTCACTTAGACGAACCATTTGCAAACTTAGTTGCAAACACAATTAGTTTATTTTACGTTATGTCCTTGACGCCTTTACATAGGGATGGACTCGTCAAGGGGGAGTTAAGACGAGTACCATTCCCGTCACTTGCTCTATTTACATTTTTTTTTTAAATTGTGTTAGTTTCTTTTAACACTTTTTGTTTCGACAAAAAGGGGGAGAAGAAAGTAAAAACTACAAATTCAAATTTTACGAATTTTAGCTTTTTCCTTAAAATAATTTTATGTTTTGTCATCAAAAAAAGGGGGAGATTGTTAATACAAATAAGCCGTAAAAACGTTTATTTATATTTTACGATCTTCTAATGTTTTGTCGATAACAAAAGTAAAATCATTTTAACGAAACAAATAGAGTACGTAAATAGTTTGAGTTAATAGTTTTCTAACACAATTAAGTTGTCACATAAAACACTAAAACAAGTATAAGTGATTTTATGATTTAGATACATATGTACAACAACTAGTGTTTACATATTGGGTTAAACATATACTTAAACTAAGTATACTAAAATGGGTAAAAACTAAGTGTATGCTAAAATGGGTAAATACAAGTATATACTAAATGGGTAAATACTAGCAAATGGTTTTGACCCATAACCCATGGTTTTATATATACCACTTAACCAAGTTCATTGTATCTAGAAAGAAAACCATGGATCAACCCATAACCCATGACCCATGACCCATAACCAAAAATACCCATGGGCAAAGAGGAGCGGACCACGGATCCCTAGCTTTGTGCTAGCGGATCCCTTGTGGTAGGGATCCGTGGGATCCGGGGAACAGAAGAGAATTTTCTCTATAAATAGAGAGCCATTTCTTTCTCTCTACACATGGTTTTACACACATACTTCCCCAAAGTATTCTAACCCTCTAACCTCATATCTAAGT